>JAZGLO010001547.1:1980000-2235000 GCA_036873155.1 Biomphalaria sudanica
TAAAAAACCCCATAAAGAGAGTTTAGAGGTTAAAAACCTCTCTCTTCAATTTTATTCTAAAGCAAACTACAGTCATCAAATTCCAAGAGCTAGCAATAGAGGTTACCAATTTCTGCCAGTGGCTGGGCTACATTAATAAAGTGCAGTGAATAGTCATCTGCCGAAATTGAAAAAGACTAAATGTGGCTCAACAAAGATGACTAAGACGGATTTTAGGAGTCAGTTATAGAAATCGAGTCTCAATCAAGGAAATCCTATGCCAAACTGGGAGTCGACTCCAAAATTAAAATATTTTGGCATTAATGGTCCACTGCATCAGTGGATTAAAGATTTTCTGATAGGGAGAGAACAAACTGTAATTATAATAAATGGCTCTAAATCAACATCGATAACAGTAAACTCAGGTGTACCTCAAGGAACAGTCTTGGGTCCACTACTATTTTTAATTTACAATAATGATTTACCAAATTGCATTACTTCAGGAACAAAAGTCAGATTATTTGCAGACGATTGCATAATATATAGAATTATAAAAACAACACAAGACACAGATATTTTACAAAGAGAATTAGATGAATTACAGAAATGGGAATCAAATTGGAGCAGAAAAATGTCAGTTGTTAAGAGTAACAAAAAAACTAAAATTAATTCCACTTATTTTATTCATGGCAAACCAGTAACACAGACTAAAAACGCAAAATACCTAGGTGTTATAATAAATGAAAAACTCTCATGGAATCCACATATTGATGAAACTGTAAAAAGGTCAAACAAAGCATTGGGATTTATTAAAAGAAATTTCTATAAATCAAATAAGAACATAAAACTAAAATGTTATTTAACCTTGGTTAGGCCAATAAAAAAATATGCATCCACCCTCAACTCAAGAAAACATTAAGAAACTGGAACAGACACAAAATAGAGCAGTGAGATTCATAAGAAATGAATATTCACATTTGACTAGAGTAACACCTATAGTAAAATCACTAAATTTAGAAAGCATTCAGGACAGAAGACTCAAAAGTAAAGTAGCAATTATACATAAAACACTGAACCATAATCTTCAAATACAAAAACAAAATTTAATAAAATACTCTGACAGACACAAAGATAAAGGCAAATTCCTCGTCCCATATGCTAGGACAAATTTGTACAAATACTCCTTCTTCCCTAGTGCTATTAGAGCATGGAATGGGTTGCCTGAGCTAGCCAGGAAAACCAGTGACTTGGCAGAATTTAAGTCATTGGTTAATATGCATGACTAAATGCATGACGCGTAGGACGTAATCATCTTCTTTTTTGAAGTAACGTCTGTATTTTATAAGATAAGATAAGATAATTCTATGACCGTAGCTAATGAGGTTTTTAATAAAAAAACAACACAGATTTTTTAGTTGAAAACCCATAAAAAATGATTTTGAGGATAAAACTTCCCTTTTTGATATAAAACCTAAAGCAAACTACAGTCACCTAATTCCAAGAGCTAGCAATAGAGGTTACCAATTTCTGCCAGTGGCTGGGCTACATTAATAAAGAGCAGTGAATAGTCATCTGCCGAAATTGAAAAAGACTTAATGTGGCTCAACAAAGATGGCTAAGACGGATTTTAGGAGTCAGTTATAGAGATCGAGTCTCAATCAAGGAAATCCTATGCCGAACTGGGAGTCGACTCCTTAGTAAGGTTGTGACAGAGCGTCGCATGAGGGTTGCGGGACATGTTCTCCGACAAATTGAATTACACATAATTGAGTTGCGATGATATGGAGGCCATTACGAGGAAAGCGCAAACAGGGACATCCTAGTACAACTTGGCGCTACACTTTCATGGAGGTCCTCAGAGCAGGTGGGAAGAGGCTTCAGACATAGCCAACGACAGATCTTTCTGGAAGCAGCTTGCAGCCCAATGCACCGAACGACGCGGGAGGATCTAAGTCAGTAAGAATAGTAGATAAGGTTTTTAAAGTAAAGCTTTTTAATAGCAGGATAATGCACTGCAGATACCTCAGAATATGCATTTTTTTTTTGCTTTTAATACTGGAAATATTGCTTGTCGGCAAAGCCAGGGAGTCTACAATTTTTCACTCAATCATTAACCTTGTATGATAATAATAAACCTGTATATAATTTTATATACATTTTATATAATTAGTTGCCTGCCTTTTTAACTCTCTACCTGTCAGTGCTTTTGTGCAAATGTGGGTCCAAAAACTAAAACCCCCTAGACAACCTTAAACGGCCATCATTTAACCCCGCTTGTCACAAGCACAAGGCAGTATCACTTGGTAAAAAAAAATTATGCGAGATTCATTCAGCATTAAGATCTTGTATAGTGAATACACTATTAAGTCTGGGCCTGAGTTTACTAGCTTACAGAATTTTGAAAGCCGATTTGTTGAAAAACTAATTATAACAGCCTCGGTGAAATGAATAGAAATGTTACCTACTTGAAAAAAGACGGAGCCCCCTGTACCTGTTGGCCTTTCATCTTGACTTACACACAGAGAAGGTGGGCAGAGACCTAGTGAGTGGAAACAAAACAGAGAAAATCTTACTTTGATACTTAGTTACTTTGATACTCAGTTAATTAATACTCAGTTACTTTGATACTCAGTTCCTTTGGTACTAATATACATTGATACTCGGTTACTTTAAAACTCAGTTACTTGGGAACACAGTTACTTGTATACTCAGTTTAAACTCTGTTACTCTGGTACTCAGTTACTTTGATACTCATGGACTTTTTTGTTTCCAGATAATTGCAGTGCTCACACTATACGAAATATGCTTACTTAAAACAGGAGAACAGTTGAGAGAATGAGATAGACTGAAAGAAAGAGCATTCAAAAAAGAGAAAGCAGAAAAAAGGAGATTTAAAAAAGTGATAGAGAGCAAAGAAAGAGAGAGAGAGAGAGAGAACTAAAAAAAAAGAGAGAAACAAAAAGAGCATGCAAAGATAGAAAGATTGATAGAGAGCCAAAAAAATAGAAACAGAGTAAAGAGAGAGCAAAACGAAACAGAGCAGAGAGAGTGAAAGAGAGAAAGAGAGAGAGAGGGGAGGGGTTAAGGAGAGAAAAAGAGCAAGTTATGAAAAGGATTCTTCTTCGAATCCGAAGATTAAATATGTTCAGTTTGTCACATAGTTGCACAGGGTTAGCAACTATTTATTTCGTCATAACTAATGCAGACTATATTCTGTAATATGCTGTATGTTCTGGTATATTCTTAATCCTGTTAAATTCTATATGCTGTTCCATTCTAATAGGGATTTTTACAATACTCTAAACTACATTGAACGTCGCTGTTTCCAACTAATTAATTAAATAATTGAACATTAATTTTAACCCTCTCAATACAAAGTAGTTTATCTTCATATCATCTCTCCATTATTTCTGCTAGGTAGCTGCCCTTGTTCGTTTGTTTGTACACGTTATTTCTGCTAGGTAGCTGCCCTTGTTCGTTTGTTTGTACACGTTATTTCTGCTAGGTAGCTGCCCTTGTTCGTTTGTTTGTAAACGCTATTTCTGCTAGGTAGCTGCCCTTGTTCGTTTGTTTGTACACGTTATTTCTGCTAGGTAGCTGCCCTTGTTCGTTTGTTTGTACACGCTATTTCTGCTAGGTAGCTGCCCTTGTTCCTTTGTTTGTACACGCTATTTCTGCTAGGTAGCTGCCCTTGTTCGTTTGTTTGTAAACGCTATTTCTGCTAGGTAGCTGCCCTTGTTCGTTTGTTTGTACACGTTATTTCTGCTAGGTAGCTGCCCTTGTTCGTTTGTTTGTTTACGTTATTTCTGCTAGGTAGCTGCCCTTGTTCGTTTGTTTGTACACGCTATTTCTGCTAGGTAGCTGCCCTTGTTCGTTTGTTTGTACACGCTATTTCTGCTAGGTAGATGCCCTTGTTCGTTTGTTTGTACACGTTATTTCTGCTAGGTAGCTGCCCTTGTTCGTTTGTTTGTACACGTTATTTCTTCCACACCCAATCTCGGATCAAGCTGAAATTTCACAGAATTATTACTTTTACGTGATAACACGTGGATACATAAAAAAAAGCCTACCAATTAGTTAATTGACTATTGGTAATAAATCACTTTGTTTTGGTATCTCAAACAAAGCAAATAAATAATTCTTGACTGAAGTAGTGGTAGAAGTTGAACTAGTCACATTTCCAAAGGAAATTAATAGTACTTGACTGAAGTGGTGTTATAAGCTTAATTAGTCCCCTATGTCTACTAGGCGGTGGTTCTCTCAACCTTTCTATATGGATCTGAGACATGGACACTATACAGAAAGCTACTTGAAGTTCTTGAGCGCTTTCACCAAATATGCTTGCGCTCTTTCATGGACAAACGGTGGCAAGACCGCACTACAAACAGCGATGTCCTTGAGAACGCCGGTATGAACAGTATAGAGGGACTTCTTATGTTCCGACAGTTACGCTGGGCGGGGCAAGTATCCCGTAAGGGAGACGAACATATGCCAAAGGCAATCTTTTTTTGGTGAGCTAAAAGGTGGTCGACGTAACAGAGGCGCCCCACGGAAACGCTTCAAAGACCAGCTTAGGCGCCAACTTGCCTTAGTTGACATAGAAGAGAGCACCTGGTTGCCTGCAACCTTAGAACGAGACAGCTGGAGTTCAGTCACTGCGGGATACACATTTGAGACCAAAAGACGTAGTCTGTCCGTCCGTTATTACTTTCAACGATCAAAACAAGACTATGGCTTGAATATTCCTGGTTCATTTGTGAATTGTAATCGTGTGTCCTTGTATCGGCCCCCGAAAGGGGAGATAGCGCTTTTATTTTGGTCTGAAACGTCCGTCCGTCCGTCCCGTTTACATCTCGTAAACTAGAAAAGATAGTGAAAATCCGACATCATAATATTTTAGACTCTTCAAAGTTCTGATACATGGCTTCTTTTTTCTTTTCTGAAAGCAAAAATCCTTTTTTTAAATCACTTATGCAAAAGTTTTTTTTCATAAAAATACACCACTTTTACAGCTAATCACTATTAATAGTAACAAAAATGGGAGACTCTTTAGTAGGGGAGATAGGTATTTACCATACTTTTAACACAATTATAATGCAAATGGTTTTAGATTTTTTGTAAAAAATTGTTGTTTTTTTTTACATTTTTATTGCTAAGTTAAGTAAGTTCTGTCATACTAACTATTACATTATACAAAAAATTTTTTTCCCTTTTTTAATGAGAAAAAATCTATTTAGTATGCATATAAGTGTAACATAATTTCAAACAACTATTAATAAGACGTTTTTCATATTATCGCGTGAACTGCTACCACCGACCAGACATACAGAGTACCTAACTAAAGGATTTTTTTTTAAGGAAATGTTTGAGGATTTGAATAAGAGATTGACCCTTTACAAAATAATTAGATCTATTGGATATTAGTAAGGCCAGGTTCACATGTAACTCAATATTCTCTTTCACCTATCCTTTGGTCTGCTGGACCGCTGGCGAACCACACAAAATCTGTTAACCTTTTTTCTCCATTCTTCTCTGTCATTTGTCTTTGATAGAATTTCATTCTAATGCTCTTTCTGAAAATATTGAAACCGGTCTTTTTACCTGCCTGGGTGGACCACTTCGGGGGCCGATTTTGAGTTTGTTTCCACACAAACTGTCTTTGTAACCTAGTTTTTGTTTTATATTTTGGTTGTTATACATAGAGTGAAAGTCTACTACTTCCTCTAGATTGACATTTTTGTAAGAGCTTAGAACATTTGATTCTGCAATCTGCAGTGCTAATCCTAGATCTGAGATGAACTGCTCAGTGGTTTCCAGATCAGTAATCCTAGATCTCAGATGAACTGCTCAGTGGTTTCCAGATCAATAATCCTAGATCTGAGATGAACTGCTCAGTGGTTTCCAGATCAGTAATCCTAGATCTGAGATGAACTGCTCAGTGATTTCCAGATCAGTAATCCTAGATCTGAGATGAACCGCGCAGTGGTTTCCAGATCAGGCAGTTCTCCGTATAGTTTTTGTTCTATAGGGAAGGTTTTTCGGGCCAGAGTCTTGTTCTGGCCTCTTGATATAGTATGCAGCTTTGAAGAACATGGTCAGCATTCTCTGGTGATGCTCCACACGGAGCATCGTGGCACCTCCGTTGAAACGTCCGCCCGGGGAAGTGGATAGGTCATGAACGAGAGCTAGCATGACTCCCAGTGAGCTACCACTGGATGCTCTAACGAGTGTACCTGCACGTGGCGGGCGTGCAAGAAAGTCCGGAACCCCCATCGCTCCGTTCCCAACGGGCCCATACGAGTGGTGATGGTCCCCTCACGGGTGCGATAGGACAGTATAGACATAAGTGAGGCTTGGGCCTCCGGCATTGCATGAGGGGAGGAACTCATGTCAAGGCTTGGAGGACGTGCAACATGACAAGCCGGGTGTGATTACATAATCACCTAGTCGCCGGGGCACTCCTGACAGAGGGGTTGGTGAAGAGCCAATTTCTCCTCCTGGCCACGGGATAAAATCCTTCCCCGGGTCACATGGTTCATACATGGGATGCGGTCATCTCGAACCATAAAGGACATCTGATTCAGGTGATGCTCCACAAGGGCAGGTTTCGCTCCTCCCGACTTTAAGCTTCCGGAACAGATGTTGTCTCATTCTGTTGTGCCCGGTTCTGTGTCGAAAAATTATGCGTTGGACCGGATACAACAAAATGATTATCATGATATTTTTTCATCCATGTATCAAAATATCCAATATTTTCTGTTATATTCTAAATATATTATACTAGTCGACCGGCGGCGTAGCATACGCCGCTATTTTGCAGGGCCGGCCGCACTTTCATAGGGTCCGCTCTAATTCAAGGTGTAGAAATTATTAAATTAAACCATTTTATAACTTAAAAGAGATTTCCCGCACCCTCCTGTCTATTTACCAGGAGCACTTTCATAGGACCCGCGCTAATTCAAGGTGCATAAATTAATTTATTAAACCATTTTATAACTTAAAAAAGATTTCCCTCGCCCTCCTGGCGATTTATCAGGAGCTCCTGGAAATCTCCCGAAATAGCAAAATATACGAAAAAGTTATTAAAATATACGGAAATATATACACGAAAATTGTCAATTTGGGTGTCATTCAATATGGAAAACGCCAATCTTACGCGCGACATTATGCATCAGCCGTAATTGTGTAATCTGGTGAAAGAAGCTTCTCCCGCCTCAATATAAATGAAGAATTACTTGAGGTCAACAATTCTCAAAGATAGATTGAAACATTTGGTAATTATTACTATTGAGCGCGATCTATGTAGGAAACAGAAATATTATGATATACTGTATGACTTCGCTAAGCGCAAGGCTCGTAAAGTATTTCTGTACGTAGTAAAGAATGAACAAAATGCATAGACGAATTTATTTTCTAATACAAACTCTTAAATTTCACTTATTATCCGCTTTCCTACTCAAACTTGGCCCCGCAAAATCCGTTTCGCATAGGGTCCCACAATGGGTAAGTCCAACCCTGCTATTTACATATGTATATATATATATACACAGTAGATTACTTAGATTAGTTCCTAGTCCAAACCTCCACTTGGACAAACGGGAATGGGAGCAGTCATAGTTTGATATATTTAAACGACAGTCCACCGCGCAGCCAGTCATCCGTAGTGTGAACACTACTCTTATTTTCACGTGTACTATACCCAGAAATAAGAGAGTGATCTTTCCTTTACTCCTTACTACTCGTTTATACTGTTGAGGGAAGAAGAGAATTATATATATAGATTTGATATGTTCCGTTATATTCTACTAGCTGGGTATGTGAACTTAGTTTGGCTTGTGAACCTAGTTTGGGTATTACTGATCAAGTGGACTGGATTTAGATCTATAATATATGTCAAACATATGGCGAATGTTCACTTATCAATTTTAAAAAATATATTTTGCCTCTAAAATGAAAGTAGAGTATGAAAATGGGTTTAACCAGTTTAGCCGAAATATTGATATCAAATATAAAATACTGTGAAAACGGCTTTACCCGATTTGTTTAAAAGTTTCTTTCTTAAATAGAGATATATTTACGTTGTTTTTTTTATTTTAAGGCCTTCTGTACGTAGTAAAGCCTTAAAAAGAAAAAAAAAAAAAAAAAGGCCTTCTGTACGTAGTAAAGGCAGAACGGAACACTGTCCTATAGGGGCATACTTTGCCCGGTTCCGAACGAACTTTGACTCCCGATGCCGCCACTGTGGAGAGAGCGCTGAAACAGTGGCGCATGTCTTGTACGAGTGTCCCCAGTTCCGCGAGCTAAGGGGGGACCTGTCTGTGCAGTCACTCGAACTGTATGGTAGCTATGAGGCACTACGCCGGACGGCTAAGTTTCTTGCCAGAGCACTACGGGAGGATTAGTCCTTCCTGCTCTGAATTTTCAATAGGAGTTCATCTCAGGTACGTAGTAAAGAATGAACAAAATGCATAGACTACGGTCTCCGACATGATCAAAGTAACATTTATTCCAAGCTTTATCAAGATTGGTCAAACGGTTTTGATTTCTATGCGGGACATACATACATACACCTTAATTTCTACTTTATATATTATAGCCGAATACGACCCGCGGGCTGCGGGCTGGGTCTACTCGATTGGTCTAAACGTTTCACTCTTTAATAGAAATAAGTTTATGTATTTTCGTTAATTTTAGCCCCCACCCTTTTCCGGCTGTGGGAGGACATTAAAGATACACTACAATCTCTGCCATGGCCTAGGGAACAATTATGCCAAGTCTTATCAAAATTGGTCAAACGGTTTTGATTACTAAGCGGGACATACGCCTTACTTTGTGCTTTGTATATTAGATTATTAGATATGCTTTGTTAAATTGTATTTATACTTTTATGTCATATTTTTTGTGTACTATTTACTGTGCTCTACTGAAAGAAAGGTGGTCAAACCTCTATTGATCTCTGTAAAATCACGCTCAGTTCCGCTACTAATATCTAGTTGATAAACTTCTAAAACATTTTCTCCTTGAGAAACGATTCGACCTTCAGGAAAAGCTGTTACATTATGAAAGACAATCATTGCTATGACAGCGCTCCTCCTAATAACTGTTTGGAATATGTCCATCTCCTTCATTTTATCTGGAAAAAAAAAGTATAAATCTATAAAACACTTGGAATAGCCTTACTTTTATTTTTTTGATCAGTTTTAGAAGCTTGCAAACTCTTCGAGGGTTCTAAAAGCTGGAAACTGGATGCATATTTGTTTGTAAAATGTTTTACATGTTTCGGATGTTCCTTCAGAGTTGAAGATAGTTTACTTCCTAGTCCAAACCTCCCGCAGGACGACGGGGGATGGGAGCGGGCAGGGTTTGAACCCGGGACCATCGATAAATCCGAACGACAGTCCAGCGTGCAAACCGCACGACCAGGCAGCCAGCCATTTGAAAACAGTGCTAATGATTATCTTTACAAATGTGATAGATGATGTATATCATTATGAAAAAAATATAACAACCAACAAAGTGAAATTTCTGGTTTGATCGTTATAATCTTTTAAAATGAAATCATCCTAAAATTTGACTTAAATCTTTTTTTATTTTGAACACGCTTTCGGCGGGAATGCCCACAATCGACTCAAATGTCTCTTTGCATTCTGTAAAGACTTAAATATATTTCAGCTGAGCATAAAAGTTACATTATACAACAGCAATTTAGAAACAAACAACGAAAAAACACACACAAAAAAACTTTAAAAAACAACAACAATAAAGCTTTAATTAAGTGTATCCATTAGTTTGGATTAGTCATGTTTTTAATTAAGTGTATCCATTAGTTTGGATTAGTCATGTTTTTAATTAAGTGTATCCATTAGTTTGGATTAGTCATGTTTTTAATTAAGTGTATCCATTAGTTTGGATTAGTCATGTTTTTAATTAAGTGTATCCATTAGTTTGGATTAGTCATGTTTTTAATTAAGTGTATCCATTAGTTTAGATTAGTCATGTTTTTAATTAAGGTTATCCATTAGTTTGGATTAGTCATGTTTTTAATTAAGTGTATCCATTAGTTTGGATTAGTCATGTTTTTAATTAAGTGTATCCATTAGTTTGGATTAGTCATGTTTTTAATTAAGTGTATCCATTAGTTTGGATTAGTCATGTTTTTAATTAAGTGTATTCATTAGTTTGGATTAGTCATGTTTTTAATTAAGTGTATCCATTAGTTTGGATTAGTCATGTTTTTAATTAAGTGTATCCACTAGTTTGGATTAGTCATGTTTTTAATTAGGGTTATCCATTAGTTTGGATTAGTCATGTTTTTAATTAAGTGTATCCATTACTTTGGATTAGTCATGTTTTTAATTAAGTGTATCCATTAGTTTGGATTAGTCATGTTTTTAATTAAGTGTATCCATTAGTTTGGATTAGTCATGTTTTTAATTAAGTGTATTCATTAGTTTGGATTAGTCATGTTTTTAATTAAGTGTATCCATTATTTTGGATTAGTCATGTTTTTAATTAAGTGTATCCATTAGTTTGGATTAGTCATGTTTTTAATTAAGTGTATCCATTAGTTTGGATTAGTCATGTTTTTAATTAAGTGTATCCATTAGTTTTATTAGTCATGTTTTTAATTAAGTGTATCCATTAGTTTTATTAGTCATGTTTTTAATTAAGGTTATCCATTAGTTTGGATTAGTCATGTTTTTAATTAAGTGTATCCATTAGTTTGGATTAGTCATGTTTTTAATTAAGTGTATCCATTAGTTTGGATTAGTCATGTTTTTAATTAAGTGTATCCATTAGTTTGGATTAGTCATGTTTTTAATTAAGTGTATCCATTAGTTTGGATTAGTCATGTTTTTAATTAAGTGTATCCATTAGTTTGGATGAGTCATGTTTTTAATTAAGTGTATCCATTAGTTTGGATTAGTCATGTTTTTAATTAAGTGTATCCATTACTTTGGATTAGTCATGCTTTTAATTAAGTGTATCCATTAGTTTGTATTAGTCATGTTTTTAAATGTGTAATATATCTAAACTACAAATAATAACTCTGTGCGATTAGAAATGTTGGTTTTGTTGAGCGCAATTTCATGCTTTTAGCTTTCTCTTTGATCTTGTCATTTGTCTGGACCAGTTGGGAAGGTGTGGTGGAGAAATAATCGTTTTTTTAATGTATTTATTTTAAAAAAGTGAATGAGCTGAATTTGAACTCCTGGAATAAAGCCTTCTCATGCTTTTCAAGCAAACATGATAACTACTCCACTAGCAAAGAGCGTATGAACAAAAAAGATTGTATAGTTATATATTGTTTCTATGTCATGGTTGTGTTCACTAAGCTTCAGATGACGACCTAATTCAGCTTATACCACTACTTCAGTCAAGTAAAATTTGTTTCCTTAATCGAGATATCAAACAAAATAAGTAAAAACCAATGTTTAATTATGTAGTTAATTATTTTTTGTTTTATTGATTCTTGTGTTGTCAGGTAAAAGAAATAATTGTGCAAAATTTCAGCTTGATCCGAGATAAGGGTGTGGGATGAGTAACGTGTAAAAACATTTGACCAGACAGACAGACACAAAGACAGAGTGACAAAGCGATAAAGAAAGTTAACTAAAATTACATTGTTCTCTGATTACGAAGACATCCTAGGAAGAATATCATTGAAAGGTACTTTTGCTGAACTGCCACACAGAAAATCTCTCGGAATATAATGGAACCTGACAGCGCCTGACAATTCGGAACACATTTTAAAGAATAACTTAACTCTTGACCGGAATGCGTGGTTGAGAGTTTAAGTACGCTTGAACTTGGCTTGGCTACCTATGAATTAGGCTCGAGGTTCGACACCCGACTCGAGCAGAGTTGTGCTTACTGAGCGCCTAAAGACAACACGGAAAACCTTCTCCCAGATACCCCTTCCCCCCACAAATGAGACTGGACCATATCGCTCTGAGCATGCTATAAGCTTGAAAGTAGCGCTTTATAAAAGCTATAATTTTTTAAGAAGAATGTATTGTCTTGGCGTCTGAAGATTAAGGAAGTGTGCACTAATTCATGGGTCTACGAAGACAAAACTGTGATCTACATATTTAATCCATCTAGCGCAGACAAAGCATACTCTTACAAAACTACGTGTTGAGGCTAATCTTTTCTTTTGACAACTGTGGCGTAGATTCAAAAAAGCACTCCAAGTAAACAAAAGACCATCTCATGCGCCTGTTTGTGCTGCTTAAGCCTAAAGACCATCTCATGCGCCTGTTTGTGCTGCTCAAGCCTAAAGAAGAGCAGTTGGCAGTAAAAAGCTTCCGAAAGAAACTAAAGAGCTCTTATAAATGCCGCGGGAAATGAGATGAAATGCAAGAAATATTTCCTGCTAAATATATTTACATATATTAAGGCCTCTAAAAAGATTGAATTTTTTTTCAAATAAATGTAACTGACGTTGTAGATTTGACTTCATTAAATTAAACTAATTTTCGGTTTTTATAAACTTTGTGTTACAGAAAAAGAGAGCGCATTCTCCTATATTTCTATATACCTAATAAAATATTTCCTGATAACAAACCAAAAAGTTATTGAAGTTTAATCAGAACAGAGAAGTGAAACAAATGAGCAAAATGGATAATTACATCGGAACGTGGAAAATAATTACGGAGAGAAAGATTTAAGTTTAATTGTGTAATAAAATAAATGTGTACGCTTATGTTTTATTGCTGATATTATTATGACCTTTCCACATGGGCGTGGCCAGGGGGGGGAGGGTTCTACCCGCCCCTAGATATGAAATCTCGGGGTGTCGGAATTTAGTGACTGATTTTTCGCTTGATTTTGTTTATTTTAGGTGAGATTTTAATACTAAATCATCACTTGTCCCAGCACAGCCAAAGGGGGTTTTGAGTTGAAAAAAACCCTACCAGGCGGTTTTGCAGTTAAATCCCTCTCTTCTATAAAACAATACAAAAATATGCAAACGACAATCCCCAAATTCCAAGAACACAGCTAGGGAAAATTTTGATTTTAAAAGCCCCTCCAAAATTTACGATAAACCCCCACTTCAATATCAAAAAAGCAAATTACGCACTCAAAGTTCTATGAGTGTAGTAAAAGGGGGTTTTGAAGTTAACCCCCACCCCTCCAGTGGGGTTTGAAGCTAAAAAATACCTCTTTAATATAAATGCAAATTACACACTTTAAAATCTATGAGCGTAGCCAAAGGAGTTTTGAGTTTAAACCACCCGCCAATTATGCACTCAAAAGGCCAAAAGCGTTTGAACCCCTCAGAGGGGTTTGATGCTAAAAAAACCTCTTCAAAATTAAAAAAAAAGCAAATTACACACTTAAATTCTTTGAGCGTAGTCATGGCAATGGGGTTTTGAATTTAAGCCCCCCCCCCCTCCAGGTGGCTTTTTAAAAAAGTTTTAAACCCCTCCAGATGGTTTTGAGTTTAAAATCCCCAAACAGAGAGTTTTGAGGTTGAAAACCTCTCTCTTCAATATTATTCTAAAGCAAACTACAGTCACCAAATTCTATGACCATAGCTAAATGGGGTTTTGAATTTAAATATTTTTTTTAGTTTAAAACCCCCCAACATATGTTTTGACGAATAAAACTTCCCTTTTCGATATAAAATCTAAAGCGAACTACAGTCTCCTAATTCCAACAGCATAGTCAAGAGAGGTTACACATTTCTACCAGTGACTGGGCTCCATTAATAAAGTGCAGTGAATAGTCATCTGCTGAAATTGAAAAACACTAAATGTGGCTCAACAAAGATGACTAAGACAGATTTTAGGAGTCAGTTATAGAGACAAGGAAATCCTATACTGAACTGGATGTTGACCCTTAGTAAGGTTGTGACAGAGCTTTGCATGAGGTTTTCGGGACATGTTCTCTGACAAATGAATTACGCATAATACGAGTTGCGATGACATCCTAGTACAACTTTGCGCTACACTTTCTTAGAGGTCCTTAGAGCAGGTGGGAAGAGGCTTCAGACATTGCCAGTGACAGATTTTTGTGGAAACAGCTTGCCGACAAATACGCCGAACGGCGCGGGAGGGTCTAATTCATTAAGAATAGCAGTTTAGGTTTTTGAAATAAAAAATTTTAATAACAGGAAAATGCACTGTAGATACCTCAGAATATGCATTTTGTTGACTTTCAATACCGGAAATATTGCTAGTTAATAGTGCTCCCAGCGCTCCCCCAGACCACCTTGCTGGCAATGACGGGGAGTCTAGAAATTTTCCACTAACTCCAGGAAGAACCTATTGTAGGGTACAATAAAGGTCTTCCGAAAGAATGAAGGGTCAGAATGAAATAAAGATTAATTATGTACACACACACACACACACCCACATATATTTTTTTTCCACGGGGGGGGGCGCTGATGGGGTGGGGAACCCCCCATCCTCCCCTGAAAGAAAATCGTGGCTACGCCCATACCTTCCCAGATTGTACTTTTTTTTAAATAGGTCTGAATTTTGTATATCTACGTATGAATATTTAACATTTAAAAAATACACAGTTTAATAAATAGTTCTAGTTGAACCGCAATTTCTATACACAGTATCAGTAGCTTTGTGTTCAATTATTATTAAAATGCAAAATGCTATTCAGAGCTTCTCAAATCACATCATCAATGAAGTTCATGTTAATACATATTGTTGTTTACTCAAAAAGAACGTTTAAATCAATTTAAAAAAGCAACTTACCTGTCAAACTCTCTCGAGGAAAAGTTCATCCTTAACTTTTTCATTGTCAAATAATTTAACACTTGAAAGGAGTCTACTCTGACTATTTAGAGAATCAGGTCACTTGAGCAACCATCCCAAGGTCGTTGAACAGAAGGAAGCACCGTTTACATTACAGCAAGAAACTTTGGTACCTATTTCGTCAATGCTTCTATCATGTGCAGTTACCTCCAAGCCTTTTACACATTTCAGTTCTCTACAGGGAGTTATAAGTAATTAATTAACAGCATCTAGATCGAGAGTTACCAGATATGTCCTTCTTTTTTGGAATCTGTTCGGCAGACATTGGCCTTATGTGTGAAAATGTCCGGCTTTTAGTCTGTTGTTTACTTAAAGGCACATTATTCATCAATCTTTCATATCTTCTGGCTTAAACACACATCTATATTAACTCATACATTAAACAACTTCCTTCATGAGCATGTGTTTTTATATTCAAGACTTTAAAAGTAACCTATTTATACATTTCTATACATTTTCCTTCATTCAAAAGAAGTATCCTATTTGTACATTTGTATACATGTTCCATCATTCACAACTCAAAAGTAACCTATCAACCTAAAGATATGGGACTTTTTACATTTAATTTTCTTTTAAATCTCGTACCAACTCATCTGCCTGCTAGGGTGGAATTTTTTACACGTTGTTTCTTACATTCCCCAATGAGGATCCATTTCAAACTTTGTACAATTAAACATTGTCGATGACAACACATGAATCCATTTTTGTTAACAATACCAATTCTCAATCAATTAGTCGTAATTAATTAATGTTGTTTTATTTACTAAATGTAGTAAGCTTAGTGGGGATTAGCATTGTGTAGAGAATTATCCTTGTGTAGAGAATTAGCCTTGTGTAGAGAACTAGTTCGTTCGCCAAAAGTTGTAAACTAACATTAGTAGACCTACTATACAACTTTCTATTTTTATTAGTACTTCAGTAGCTTAGTGGCTATCACGTCAGCCTTCCATCATAGAGGCTCGAGACCTCAAGTTGAAATTCAGACTCCAGCAGCTTAAAAAAAAATATTTTGATAACGTCTCTCTCCACAGGTCCATAAAAGTGATGGTAGCGATAGCATAACGCACTGAGTATGTTATAAGCACAAAAAAGTGCGTTTAACAATTTTTTTTTTATTTTAAGTCTAGATCTATTAAAAATTAAAAAATAAAATATCGATTTCAGCTTTGTTTTTCAAAAAGTATTTTTAAAAATAATTCACTTGTTTTTCTTATGAAGGCCTATTCCATTGTTCACTGCTGTGACGACTCGTCCACTGAGTACACATACTTGTTCTTAATGCATTACACAGAAAGATATTTATTTGAGTTATTACTGCGCTAAAAGCTGTAACACGTATGTATTTGATCACTGGTATCTCGCGTCCTGAGAATATTTCTTCTCCCCCCCCCCCCGCTTTCGTCACATCCTGGTCACTAACCTATTCCACACCATCTTGGCTAACTAGCCTGTTTGACCATTCGGGAAGTGCCTTATTCATTCTATTCCTCTGTACTGTTTATCTACCTCTCTACCCATCATCTCTGGAACTGACACCTACACATGCGACTAAATCACTAGAAAACGGAAGCAGTGGCCCTCTACATCAGCGAATACTAGAGAGCACTGAGTACGAATAGTAGCGAGCACTGAGTACGGATACTAGAGAGCACTGAGTACGAATAGTAGCGAGCACTGAGTACGAATACTAGAGAGCACTGAGTACGAATACTAGAGAGCACTGAGTACAAATACTAGAGAGCACTGAGTACCTGGAGTTGATTCTCTGCATCCATAGCTGCCTCTTCATCTTAGATTTTTACGCCACATTGATGGCCAGGCTATCTTTACCCGAACCAAGGTCTACAGTTGTAGTTGACACCTCGTTGAGATATCCCAAAAGTTTCTGAGATAAATCCATTTTATGAAATTTTGATCCATTATGCTCTAGCGAATGGAGTTGACATCTCCTGACTCTCAGAATTACGCTAAAAGGCTAGATCAGCCTACAGTACCAAGTCAGAGAGATAAGAATCTGAGAAGACAGCTAAGCGCTGGAACATTAGAGGCATTAATGTACTTGTATACATGTATCGGGCTGATGAATAAAGAGCTTTAGATGTTAGGAGAATGCGTTTCTGCAGTGACGAATGCAGAAAAACGCTTTTGGCGTCAGGGCTTTGCCCCAAACCCCACTGATGAAAAATGAGCTGTAGATGTCAGGAGGATGCATTTCTGCAGTGACGAATGCAGGAAAACGCTTTTGGCGTCGGGGCTTTGCCCTGAACCCTACTAATGAATAATGAGCTGTAAATGTCTGGAGAATGCGTTTCTGCAGTAAAGAATGCAAGAAAACGCTTTTGGCGTCAGGGCTTTGCCCCAAACCCCACTGATGAAAGATGAGCTGTAGATGCCCAGGAGTATGCGTTTCTGCAGTGAAAAATGCAAGAAAACGCTTTTGGCGTTGGGGCTTCGCCCTGAACCCCACTGGGAAAGCTTACGTCGCTCCCCTAGACCGCCGAACTTAAGATGTCAGGAGAATGCATTTCTGCAGTGACAAATGCAGGAAAACGCTTTTGGCGTCGGGGCCGAAATCCACTAACTAATAATGAGCTGTAGATGTCAGGAGACTGCGTTTCTGCAGTGAAGAATGCAAGAAAACGCTTTTGGCGTCGGGGCTTTGCCCCGAACCCAACTAATGAATATTGAGCTGTAGATGCCCAGGAGTATGCGTTTCTGCAGTGAAAAATGCAAGAAAACGCCGCAAACCCTACTGGGAAAGCTTACGTCGCTCCCCCAGCCCCCCGAACTTGCAAGAGGAAGGCCTCAACATGACGGTTTTTTTTTTTTGCCGAAGGTTGAGAAACACTGCTTATATATATATATATATATATATATATATATATATATATATATATATATATATATATATATATATATATATGCTGTACGCACGTTTATGCATAGAGTTAGGGTTTACTGGGCGTTAGGGTTAGGGTTAGGAAAAAAAATCACCCCCCCCCACACTCCCAAGTTTTGGATCTGCTAGTGGATCAGTGGCGTAGCTATGAATTTGGGGGCCCGGGGGCTTGACCCTGCCTTTTATGTAATATTTAATGTTAAAAAAAACAATTCCGATCACTCATTTAGAAAACCCCTCTCAAGTGTGAGCCCGGGTTATTTTCAAATTATGCCACTTCTCCCCCATCCTAGCTACGCCACTGCATGTGATTTATTTCCTTCTTTCTTAATAATAGGACTCGAAAAAAATATTTTAATTATAATTTCTATATTATCTATTATTAGGGGCAATTAGGGCCTAATTACGTTACTTTCAAAAAAGAAGATAAATACGTTCTAGGCCTACACATTTCATTTGTCAATATTAGTCATGCATGTTAATCAATGACTTAAACTCTGCTAAGACGTTGTTTTTCCTGTCTTATCTTATAGATTACAGACGTTACATCAAAAAAGAAGATGATTACGTCCTAAGCGTCATGCATTTAGTCTAATGGCACACGGGAAGAAGAAGAACTTGTACGAATTTGTTCTAGCATTCAATCCTGTCTTTGTGTCTTTCTGGGTATTTCATTATGTTTTGTTTTTCCTATTTGTAAGTTAGGTTTAGTGCTTTATGTATTATAACAGCTATTTTACTTTTGTTTTCTTCTCTCATGAAGTTTGAAGTAGTTTAGTGATTGTATTATTTGAGTAAAAGTACATTTTAACATTTAGAGCGCGAGGGAAGTAGACCTCTATCTAAAAATTTTAATGGTTGGTGCTGCATTATTAAGCTGAAATAATCTAAATGTTATTAAAATATACTTACATAATTAGCGAGTTACAAAACTACAATAAATAAATTAATAAAAAATAAGAATGTAAAATAAAGATTCGAAATCGTCGATTTAAAACCTTAGAGCTTGTCACGTGACAATTAAATGTTTACAGAATACGGAATCAAAAATGGCGAAAGCTATGTATTTGGAGCATTATTTGGATAGTACGTTATATTCTGTATTTTAGGGATATAATTGAGATAACTGTTATAATTAATTGATTAAGTTATTTTTTAACGTGATTTTTAATCACAATTTTGGCTTTCCTTAAAATATTCATCTAGATTTTTAATTAAGGATGCAAAATATGGATACGTTAAAAAATAGTTCATTTGTTGCTGATTCTGTTGGTCTTAGACTTTCGTTAAAATTTGGCGCGCTTGAAAGGAAAGCTAAGATTTTTGGACCCCTCCAGACCTAGGCCTAGAGTCAAGGCTAGACTTTTCTATTCTAGATCTAGAGAGGGTCTATATGATAGATCCACTAAATCTATTTATAACTATCCCCATATCTTTAATATTGGAATTTTCAATTTTTATCAGATCTCTAACTCTAGAATTTATTATTTTAAATCCTGGATTGGCTCTAATTATAATTAAACTATTAGATACTTACATTCAAGACACACACACACCACTCCCTGTCAGCATGTAATCATGGCATGTTATACCCCACAGTTTGAGAAATGCTGATCTAGTCCTAGATCAGTAGATATCTCTTAGAGTTAGAAGTTAGATCCAAATACTAATATAGATCTAGATTATTCTACATATAAATTATTATATATTCTGTTAAACTAAAGATGAATGTAGAGTTAATACTATAGTTAATCTGGATGTGTGAATTATTTGTCATAAGTCATCTAGTCTAGTCGATGATATCGATTACCTTGTCTTATATAAATATTAATAAATAATAATTATAATATATGATATATTAGATTCTAGCTATGTCTATAGTCCTCACTCCATACCAACATGACTGTGGAAGGTATTATTAGATAATAGTTAGCAAATGTATTTTTCTTAGAAGGCATTCAACAAAATCACCACCATAAGTGATAAGTTATCATGGAATCCCCACATTAATGAAATTATTTTTAAAAATCTAAGCAAAACATTAGGGTTTATTAAAAGACATTTTTACAAATCAAACAAGAACATAAAACTAAATTATAATATATATATATTTATATATTTACCTTAAGTATATTAGAATATGCATCCTCTGAGATCCCCCAACTCAAGAAAACATTTAAAGAAACTTGAGCAAATTACAAAATAGTGAGATTTATAACAAAGGAATATTCTAATTTGATTAGAGTAACATAATCACTAAACCTAGAGACACTTCAGAACAGAAGAATAAAAAGTTAAGTAGCTAAAATACATAAAACACTAAACCATAATTTACAAATAGAAAAAAAAAACATTATGAACAAAATAGAGGCACATTTCTTATTCCATAATCTATAACTAATTTGCACAAGTGCTCCTTCTTCCCTAGTGCCATTAGAGAATGGAATGGGTTGCCTGAATCAGTCATGAAAACTAACGACTTAGCAGAGTGTAAGTCGTTGATTAACATGCATGACTAGATTGACACATGACATGCATAGGGCGTAATAATCTTCTTTTTTGAAGTAACGTCTGTAATATATATAAGAAGCGATTACTTCAACCTAGTGGCTGAGTGGTTAAGAAAATTGCTTTTTTTCTGAATTGGGGTCAAATCTCTGTGAAGACTGGGATTTTCACTATCAGGATTTTTAGGGCTCTTCCTAGTTCACCCAACCTGACTTAAGTAATGGCAGTTGGTCATTGTGCTGACCACAGCACACCCTGCTTGTTAACTGTTGGCCAAAGAAACAGATGACCTAATAGTATATTCACACATTTTCTACAATTTTAAAATTACACTATAGATGCACCATTCAAGCTCAAAATATTACAATTTATACATTATATTAAATACTTGCAGCAAAATGTAGGCTTTTTAGTGAACCAACACCTTTTGGTCACCAGTACTAGAGAAACATTCATATTATATATATATATATATTATATAATATGGATCTATAAGCAGATATTCTACAAAATGATACTTGGGTAATTTCAGTTTTTACAGTTGATATTATTTGATATTTTTTGTTTATGTATAGTATAGATCTAGATCTTGTTTTTGCTGTCTAAAACTCAAAAAGTTAATGTTTTTAAATTGTATTTAATAAAATGAATTCACTTTTGCGAATGCCAGTTAACTATTTCTCTCCTAATTGATGATACCATCGTTGATTTGACCTAATTAAATTTAAATAATGTTTAATTTTGTAAACTTTATTTTGTGTTATATAAAAAGAGCATGCATTCCCCTTTAATTCTAGACCAAATAAAACATTTTCTGATAACAAACAACAAAGCTATTGAAGCTGAATCATAAAAGGTTAGTGAAATAGTATTGAGCAAAACGAAGAAATCCGTTTAAACATGGAAAAATAATTACAGAGAGAAAGAGTTAAATTAGAATAATAAGGAAAATATATTTAAGTAAGCATAGTAGGTAAAGTGAAAGTTAACCTTTAGAACTTTGCTGCTGTGGATCTGAAAACAAAATTAAGATCCACACTGAAACTTTGGAATGAATACAAAGGTTAGGTATAGATCATGTATATATAGGCTCTCTGTGATGGTGAAGAATTGACTGGAATAATCTAACTGGAGAAGAAAGGTTATAAAGGAAACAATATTGATTACATTATAATAATAGATTTATTTAATGAAAAAACCTGTGTCTGTCTCATTTAGCTCTCAAAATCTAGAAATCATCTATATATGGAAATAGTGATTGCATGATATTTCACAGCCTGCAAAGTTCTTGTGCAACATTTACTATTTGTCCTCTAAAAGTGAAGTTATGTTTTTAAAATTTAATATTATGTTAGCCATTTATTCAAAAAAACATTTGTTACACTTTCTACTTAAAAATGATAGTAAAAAACAAAACAGATGAAGAAGCTTTATTAAATAATGGAGGTGATTATTCTGTACATTTTTATCATAACTAGGCATATTGTTATTGTTATTAACCCCCCAAAAAATGAACAATAATTAAAAATATATTTATATTTTACATATTTTCTGTTGTATAAGCGACTTTCTATTTTTTGAAAAAGTTTATATTTTGGTTTACATAATGGATGCATTTTAGTGTAATTTAATAGAAAGACACATTTTTAAAACAATAGTTTTAGACAGTCTTTAATTGTATGTTATATATATATATATATATGACTAGTGTATGTGGTGCTCCTACAGCCAAAGACTTGACCAGAGACCAGGAATGAGAGATTCATTCACAACCCCTTTGTTTGTAGGTCAACTAACAGTTCATCATTTTACTTCACATGCTAGGGCAGGCTCAAACTGAATCACATCTTCATAATTATCCGTTCATAGAATAATTAGTTAAATGAATAGTAACAATAGATTGATTATAAATAACAGTTTAGCCAAACAATACAATTCACACAGACAACACTTTTGGCCCACACACACACATCTACTTTGTGTGGAAGAGATTGAGGATGTTAATACTTCATACTTAATAACTTCTGATATTCATACAGAAAATATTGTAACCTGCTTTGCTTAACCAAACAGATGTTGTTTAGAAATACTTTCTGCTTTGTTCGCAACAATGTACCAGTGTCCTGAAATTTCAATGTTATCTAACTTTTTTTTTTTTTTTAGGCTTAGAATCACTACCTGCAGAAATGCAGAGAAATTTCAACTTAATGAGAGATTTAGACCAACGTTCACAAGGTAATTCTAGTGTTTTCTGAATATCTGTGAACATAAATGTATTGGCTGAGTGGCAAGTGGGCTCAAGTTCTAATCCTTAATTGAGCTGAGAGGTTTTTGCTAGGTGGCAACATATAGACCTTCTCCAAGATACCCCCTCCCCCACATGTCCTCACAAGAGATTGGACCATAGTGCATGAAGATTTGCAATATAAAGGCAATTAAATATAAACAAGTCTAACTACTGTTGTGTGTGAACAAAAAATGTTTGTTAAATTTCTTCTACTGTCAACTAATATTGGGTTTTGTTTTTCCTATAAATCATCTTCTATTAGACAGCTTTAGAACTCGCATGATCTTTAGTTTGACACACATTAGATACCCAAAGAAAAGCCTTTTCCAAAGAGAGGTGAAAAAAGAATTTAAACCGACCCCTAATAGACAACTTGTCTGCATCACAATAAGCAAAATATGCAGGTTGCAACTTTGTGTATATTTTAAAAATATTTTCATATGAGCTACTAAGGCCAACATTGACCCTTTGGGAGATGTTCTCTGTCACCAGTCTTCATTTCTTTACATTTTTCAGCAAATGTCTATAGATGCAGAAGTCACTGGGAAATATTTAATGCTTAGTGGCCTTGGCAGAGAATTCAGTTGTGAAAATTATTGTAGAGTATTCTATGAAGAAAGCTTTTATCCTAAGAAATATAAGATTTTGCATAAAATGATATTTAAACTAGGGGTGCACCGGATAGTCACTCCGGCTTCTGCCAAATATCCGGCTTTTTTACTATCCGGTGCTATTCGGCTCCGGCCGGATATCACTACCGGATAGTAAAAAATACACCTATTTAATATGCGTAAAGTGGACCTCGTTCCATTAATGTCTGTTGTAGAATGTATTAATGTTTATATTAAAACAAAATAATGTGCTTAAAAATGGAGCCATTCGTTTATTATAAAGACAAGGCGTGTTAATAACTTAATATAAATAGAAATGAAACTTTACATCATAAATGCGCTTTACATACAGAGCAGAAATGGCTGGCACTTTTTCAATTTGTCTTAACCTTTGAATAGGTTAGTTAACATGTTAAAATGTTACATTCCTTGACTACGTCATGCTGACCAGACGTCTGTCTAGCTGTGCTGGTATATCTCCAGAGGTAGAGATAAACAACTCCCACCCCTTTTATTTGTTTAGTCCATCGCATTGAGTTTTTTTTATAGGCAGGTAACCACAAGTTAAATACGATGGACGTAGGTTTAATATCAGCGTATTGACACTCTCTAGAGGTCACACCTTTCGAGGGAACTGAGTTTGTTTTTACTCAGTAGTTAATCTTTATAAGGGGGGGCTGGACTACAAGAGCCACACCTCTAAGGTAACTAGGTATATTTCCAGATGAACAACTCCCTCCCCGTTTTATTTTAGTCCATCACATTGAGTTCATTGATTGACAGGTGACCCCAAGTCAGATACGATGGACGTAAGCAATCTCTAGAGGTCACACGAGGGAAGTAGGTATGTTTACTTAGTAGTTAATCTTAATTGGGGGGGGGGGGACTGGACTTGAAGCCAAACATCTACACGGGTATCCGGACAAAGAGTTTGCTTATTTGGAGAAAAATCTTAATCACGTGGTTGGGCTAGAGGCCACACCTTTTCAGGTGTACTGAGTTACTTGAACATAAATCTCAATTCGTAAGCTGGACTAAAGATCACACCCACCTAAACGAGTGACCTTTAGCTATACAGAACACAAACCGCGAGATTATATAGCCCAGTAAGCCAGTAACTAATTATTTTATAGAAGACATGACCAGGGCTATCTTTATATGGAGAGCTAAACGCCCCCTACTCTTTATTTTATTTCTTTGGTCCTTGACACCCAATTTATTGATAGACATTGGCCATTTTTTAAGCCAGAATGAAAAAACAACGTGCTAACAAAGGATATTACACTGTCAATAAATATTACGGTTAAATAATATCTGGGCATATCCAGCCGTCAAAAAGTACTATCCGGTGTACCCCTAATTTAAACGTAGAATGCTTGTCATTTACCTTTAAATATAACTTTACCTTAATCAGTTGCACAGATTCTAAATGTTAGGAATGCTGCCACTATGATTTAGTTTACGTTTGTAAAAAAAGAAAAAATATATCACCATTAAATTTTCATCTTACAGATCTGATGAAGAAAATAGATAAAGCTGCTTCAGATTATTTAAATAAAGTTCGACATATGTCTCCAGAGAAAAGAACCAACACTTTGAATCAGATAGAGTCAATGTTTAGTAAAAGTAGAGAATATGGTGATGATAAAGTTTCACTTGCAATGCAAACATATGAAATGGTATGTTATGATCATTATTATTTTTTTTTTTTAAACTTTTAAATGTTTTATTTATTTTAATTTTTGAACAAGCTTGTTGTAATTTAATTTTATTTGTGGAACTAATTAAAGAGCTGAGTTTCCGAGACTTTGAGAAACCTTTTGATAGGCTATCATCCCTTTTTCTTTTAGAAATAATTTCTGCTAAAGTATACAAAAAGATATTAGAAGCAAGCCTAGTTTGCAGATCTTGAGACATGGTAGCCACATTGCCATCCCTGGCAATTATGCCCTTTGGAATGTAAAAAAAATAGCAAAACTTTTATGGTCGACATTTATTCAACAAACACTAACTATTTTAAGAGAAAAAATCCCTAATGCTTTTTAATATCATTTAAATGGGATATGAGAATGGATTGTTTTTACATTTTATAAATTAAGAATAGAAATCTTTTTATGTTACTAACAGGTTGATAAACACATAAGAAAGTTAGATGCAGAACTGGCTAGGTTTGAGGCAGATCTTAAAGATAAAACAACTGTTCGCAAAAAAGACTCACCAGAAGGAAAAACATTAGGTAAAAAAAGTAAGTAGACTTTTTTTCTTTTGTTTCATAATCAAAATTATTTTTTATTTCATACTTTTCAATTGATGTTTTTGTTTGATAAGAACAAAAATGTGTAAAAAGCTCGTAACAAATTCTTTTTTTTTTTTACTTTAATAGAAAATGAAAAAGACAAGAAAAAGAGAAAAAGTAACAAAGAGGAATTTGAAGATGAAATACCAAAAAAGAAGAAAAAGAAAAATGCAAAGACAGAGTGAGTCAATTATATTTAGCCTTGACTAAAATGGTCTTCACCTTAACATTTATTGGAAATATATGCTCTAAATTTTGTAAGCATTACTAATTGAACAGAGAGCTATACTCTAGCTAACTGTATTCTTGTTTATATTTATTTTACAAGATATTTTTGTGAGTTACATTGTTTTTGTTTTTTGAACCCTTCAAAGAGAGGAAGTTGAAATTGGTTCCATCAGCCCTTTCCCTTTGACTACACATCCCTCAGATGTTTTAGACATGCCAGTAGATCCGAATGAACCAACTTACTGTCTGTGCAATCAAGTGTCCTATGGTGAAATGATAGGCTGCGACAACCCTGATGTGAGTCAATGTTTTATACTTTATTGTGCATGTTGTTGCTAGGAAAAGGTGATAAAATGTTTCCAAAAATCTATAAAAACAAAAAAAACAAACTTACAATAATGCTTGAACATTTTTTGTAAGATTCCCTGATTTATTAATTAATAGGTTAAACTTTATGAAATGGATTGTTTTCATATTTATGCAATTCTTGCTTGAAATTAGCCAACGACATACATTGTTTTACTATTACAAAGCTCATCCTTATTGCTTGAACAATTTGTATACTACTTGATAAACAGATTACATTAGAAGTTTCAGCTTTTTTTGCATGAGATATTTTACTACTACTACTATGGTCTCCATGAGTCGGGAAGCGACTATGGATCATCTCATGCCTGTGCATTAGCTGTGGTCGGAATTATGTCGCCCACACATCAGTTCCCCCCTCTACACGCAGCTGATGTATCTTTGATCTATTTATGTCGGAAGACTTTTAGTTTCTAAGTATCATGAAAAACATCAAAGCAACATTTCTGTGTTATATTTCAAGTTGTTTTTTTTTTTTGACAAAATTAGGGTGGAAAAATGACTAAATCAAGCTGTATAGTTCTTGTTCCTTGTCCTCTGGTGATGTTCATCACATTTGATAGGAATTGGTTTTTATAACAAAATCATGTGTAAAGAAAATAACAAGATTTTACTCTTCATAAACTTATACTTGGTAATAATTAATTCTATCAATCTTTGATTGCAGTGCCCAATAGAATGGTTCCACTTTGCATGTGTTCAACTTAAAACAAAACCCAAAGGCAAGTGGTTTTGCCCTAGATGTCAAGAGGAAAGAAAAAAGAAATAAGTCTGTAGCTCCAGTTCAAGCCCCTTCCTTTTAGTCAGATGTCAAGATTTTAGAAATGATATTGTTGATATTGTTGTTTTCTTGGGTTTTTAAAGTTAAGGTAAATGTTAGACTTAATTAGCATTTTTATTACTCTAAATTTAACTACTTTAGCTGACACATTGAACACATTTTTTTTTCAATGCAAGTTGTATTCACAGAAGTTGATACAAGTTGAGCATAAACCATATACATATATCTTATATGTGTATGTCCAGCTAGGTAGATAAATCTTTTTTTTTTTTTTTAAATGTATAACATGTTAAATTTTTACAAAACAAGAATTTATTGTGCTAGGCCACAAAAATTGGTGAATCAGACTATTTGTTTAAATCAATTAGTTTTGTGTTTTTTTTAGTACGAAGATTTGAATAAAGTAACTAGATCAATAAAAAAATATTTATGTTCAAATATGTAGACAACTTTTAAAATGCTCGAGAAACAAAGAAACATAACATGTACTGTTTTAGTGGTACTGATTATATTTTGCATGGAACTGTTAAGCTAATTTGATTTGATTGCAGATTTTTAAGAAGTGTGCCCAGGTTTTATTTTTTGTCTGCAAACCTGAGCCAGACTTTCATTTCAGCAGGCTTTCTGTAAAGTTAAAATTTTGTTTTATGTAAAAATGAAATGGCTTCAAAGAAATGTTTTGTAGATTTTTAAATTAATGTTCTTTACTTTGTGAACAAAGTAATTTCATGTAAATACTCCACAGTTTTTATTGCCAGTCATAACAAGTTTTTACTGTGATTATCTCCCTTTAGTATTGGATGTATAAGTGTTTTATTGTGTACAGTGTATGCCTGTTTCCACTTGTGTGCCTGACACTCAGAGTGTCTTATGGAAGACAAAGATTATGTGAGTGTATGAAAGGTTGAAGCTAATGCATTTTTAAAAAATGTTAGCAAATGTAGTTGTTTTGCTGCACATAATAGTATTGCTTTTTATCTTATTGTTCTACACAATTTTATTACTTACAAAGTTTTATCATAGACTAATTGATAAGTATTGAACATGAAATCTAATGCTGTATTTCTTTTTGTCCATCTTGTGTGTATGAGAATACAAAAAACTATTTATTTCTTTTAGAAACAGAATGGAGTTTAACAGATGAAATATTTAGTACTTAGAGAGTCTATTTATTCACATGTATATTTGTTCACAAAATTAATTTCATTCTTTTTATAATACTCTCAATGTAAAACATGTTGATTGAAAGGTGCAGAGCTTAATAGATGAGCTCAAGATTCTAGATTTGCATGTTGTTTTTTTTTGGAGACTGAATGTACTGACAATATAGGATTCTGTTGAATATCCTGTGTCATGTTCTGTCTTGGAAATGAAAAGAGTTTGATAACTGGTCACATACTTAGAATCCAGAGCTAGAAGAAAGAAATAAATACAAACAAATTCTTCTGGATAAAAAAAAAATAGATACCTTTGACACTTGGACGGAATTAATGGTTTTTGCCCTTGTGTAGTGTAAAAATGCTTCAATTAAACTTTTTTGCTTTTATTAGAAAATGATATATTTAGTATAAAATTAAAAAAGAATGCATGCCCTTTTTATGTAGCACAAAGCTATTTCTATAAAACAAAAAATTATTTTTGAAATTTAAAATAAAAACTTATTGACTGCAAAAAAAAGCCTCCAAGATCTAGACCTGATCTTGGAAAAATGATCCATTATGAAAATAAATGTTTTTTGTATTATATTTATCCATATTGTCACAAAAATTTATAGAGAAAACACATAAAATGGAAAGATTGAGCTAATTATCTGTCACTACTATTACAGCTCTGGCTCTATATTAGGTCTAGGAAATAAATTGTGATCCAAAGTAGAAAAGGATAATTATTTAAGATATTTATTCATATTTCCACACAACTTAATTTGAAAACCATTTAAAAACATAAAGTGTTATGAACTCATTATCCCCTATCACTGCCATCCAGAAGAAACATGTAAAGAAAATAGAAAATAGAGCCTATTTAAGACCCCTATCTTTTAAAAAATCTTTCACTGTAAAAACCCATTGAAAGAAGGAAATTCTGGTTGTTTAGCAAAAGGAAACTATTCAAGATGTTTTAAGCAATTTAAAACATACAGTGTGGGAGAAAAAAAATATTTTAAAACACTTTTGTTGCCAGCCTTGATCCAAGCTTTATAGCTGGGTAAAATCAATGATGGGAGCGTCTTTATGGAGTCAAAGAGTTAATGTACTTCGTTGCATTTGGTGTCCCCAATACCAAAAAATATTTGTTGTCTTTCTCAAATAGATTTTTTTCATGCTAGAAACTTGATAAAAATTGTTCTGTTTTATTTAGCAGCTGCAACAATGAAATCTGGATACATTAATCCTAACACAATTTGTCTTCACTTGCATTACTATTTAGTTGAGATACAAAATAATTTTTTTTAAAAACTTAATGAATGAAAGCAAACGAAACGAGGTAAGCAGATAGATATACACACATATTTGTTGTCCAACTTGAATCTAAATACCAGTGAAAAAACTCTTGTAAAACTTGTACATATTATTTTATTTGAAGAAAGATCTTTTGTTACTTAGGATTTTAAAAGAGTGTAGATATGTCTGACCACCACACATAAGATGTTATAAATAATCTATAGGAATGAGCTAACATTTAAAAAGGAAATTAACTTCAACTGTGTGCTTTTTTACTTTAAGTGAATTGTGAGCCAATGTTCAATTCATTGAAAGAAAACTAATTAATTTTTTTTTTCCCATTTAATATAACAATTGCACTGATCTAGAAATAATTATATTATAACTTGGATTTTAGTTTTTAGAAGACAGTAATTTTAAAGCTATAGGCTCATGCAGTCAAAGAACTATTAGATCTATACATTAATAAAATCTTTTCTATTCAAATTTAAAATTTGATTTTATTAACGAATTAGATCAATGTTATTTTGTTGATTTGTGTACATTATCACAAAAAAATAATAAATGAAAAAATATTTTTTTGGCACAATGAATTCTAAAGCTTTTATTGTATAAGTCATTCATTCCTACACTAAAGTAAAATACAGCCAAGCCTTGTGAAAACATACTTTATTAGCTGATTGTTATGTGTTAGATCTATCTGAAGCTCACAGGAACAAAATGTAGCTACGGTCATTCATTGGTTAAAATCTAAAATTAATTCAATGCTGACTTGTCTTACACTGAAATGTACAACTGTAGCGCTAATCATTAGATGCTGCTGATCAGCAATACAAGTTTAACAGTATTACTGAATAGTTCATTTCAAAAACAACTTTGTAGTAATCATTTCATTCATTATAAGTTGGAAACATGTCCAAAAAAAAGGTCTGAAGGGCATGTTTTATTGTCTATCAAGGCTTGACTCTATTTGACTGAATCGTTTGGTTATTTAGTCATATCAATAACTTATTTTTGAAAAAGTGTAAAGATGCCTGTACATTTCTTTGTATAAAACAGTTATATAATTATAAATAAAATGAAAAATGACAAGATTTTATATACAATGTTTTTCAGGTAATGCTGAAGATGGATTTAAGATTAAAACCTTTCCACAGAGAATGTCTTTGTTGAGTTTGCCTACTTGTATCAAGTCTAAAATCTATATATAAACTTTGCCCTGTGAAAAAAACAAAAACATCCATCTTGATAGAAACTGAACTTAGATTTAAAAGTTATTCTATTTTTGTAACAATCATTGAGTGTTATTATAAACATTTTGCAATAATGTCCTACGATAGTAAGAGAATATGTGAATAATGCAGTAATGTTAAAAAGATAAGATCATTTTCTGTGACTGAACTATTTGACAAAACACATCAGTGTTTAATATTATAACAGTATTTTCTTTACAAATCAATAACTTTCAATGTATCTTGAGTCAACTAAATTCTAAATCAATAATAGTTATATAATCAAGCTCTAAATTAGGCTGGCACTAGTTGGGGTTCATTGATTGGTTGATTACTTTCCTGTTGCAATAGTTGAGCTTCTTGAAATCTTTGTTTTCTGTGAAATTCTTTCCTGGCCTCCATTCTAAAATGAAAAAAAAAACATTTCTGCATATCATAGAAACACCACATATATTTTACCTGACTAAAAAAATATTTTTTAAAATTAAAGTTTGCAATCCTGTTTTCACTAGAAATTCTACAATCATCTGGTCACCTACTGCATCATAAACATGTCTTCTCAAACCATTATTTGTTTGGTCTGGAAATGTATGAGACAAGTCTAAAGCTAATTATAAATGTTCTGGCAGTGATTCTGACCATTACAATCAAATTCTGTTAGATTAGGAGACTACAAACAATTCATGATTATGAAAATATGTCACCATTGAGATAATGACCCCAACATTTGTCAGTTACTACAATAAGGATAGCTGGTCTCAAAAAAGTCTTGAACCAAGACCTTTAGCTCTGCTCTTTTACTGCACAAAGAATTTTGAAGTATTTTTTGCATAATAAATAATATTTTTGTTTTTATTTCCATTTAAACCTTATTTACTAAAGATTCAATTGACAAAAACTTAGAAATAAAACTGTATTGGTTTTTATGCATGACTAGATCCATGATGCGTAGGACATAATCATCTTCTTTTTTGAAGTAACGTCTGTATTTTATAAGATTTCATAACAAACTTACTTATCAATGATAACTTCTGGTTTTGATCGTAACATATACTTGTCTGTATATTCTGTTATCTCTGGCCATCTTGATGCTAAATTTCTCTGATAGTTTTGCTCATATTTGTTCAGCTGATCATACTCTGCAAATGTCTTTTTCTTGATGTTGGTCAAAATGTTGGTTTCATTTAGTCTATGTGTTGAACCAAACCATGTGTTGAAATCTGGTAAGATGAATAATGAATATTTTAAAAATACAACTGTCATCCCTTTGGTCTAAATACAAACAGTATACTGTAATTATAATCTTTAGTAATACAAGTGTGCTAACATGTTTAATAAAATAACAACTCTACAAAATCAAAATTGAGACGCATGGGTGCCCTTTTTAAAGCTGCTTTTACTTTTTCTATATCTGTTTAGACTTTATAACGACATTGCTCTAGCTGACAGGTAATTTGAAGAGGTGGAATGGAGGTTTTTGGGCACTAAGCAAACACATCTCAGCTTGAGTCAAATCTCAACTAAAAATTTCTAATCTACTTCAAGTTTTGAACTTGAGTCTTCTTGTTAGCTAGCCAAGCACTTTATGCACATTGGACATAATGTGGCTGCCTAGACTGTTGTTCTGTTACCTAAATGGTTCCAGGTTTATACCCTGCCAGCTGCTATTCCCCATCATCCTGGAGGAGAACTATGAAGTAAATTATGTACTATAAGATCTCTGTTGAATCTCAAAATTCTTGGTTGCTCTCCCAGAGCATTGAGGTAACCCAGTAGGAGCTAGTTTTGCTCTATGTTGTTAGCCTACTATCAGGTCCCCTTGGGTACCATAATGAGGTCACAAGAGGTGAAATGCCCTGGGTGCCATGAACAAGATAAACAAACACTTTAGTTAAGTCCTGGTAAGCTAAGGTGGTGACTTTAGTAAAGTTCTTTTGAAAAGTCTAATGAGATGGCTTCAATGTTGAGAAATCATCAAGGATCTAAATGGATGTTGCTGTGGAGCTAATACATTAAATTTATCAAAGTGGATAGCTGCCTGGATGTGCAGTATGCACAATGGACTGTTGCTCGATGGTCTGGGGTCAATACACTGCCATCCCCCATCGTTCGGCGAGAAATTTGAACTAGAAAATAAATTATATTTAACTCTGAAGGAGCATCCAAAACATTTTACATACTTGTACAAGTGATATGTAATGTTCTTATACATTATGAATTTGAGTATTTTACATTATTTTAATTCTTACAAAAAATCATCTTGTGACTTGCTATTTCAGTTTTTGTTTTACACTTTTATTTTAAAAACTAAGCTTCAACACTTACAGTTAATCAGACAGCCAGTTAATTGGACCAGTCATTTATTAAGAGCAAATTCTAGAGAACTAAAACATCTTAGAACAGAAAATTTATGTGTAATCAGTTCAGTCGGTTACTGGATCCAAAGTAGTTACATTGTGATCCCTATGTGGTCGATAAACCCCAATTGACTGTACCTTTAATGTATTTAAAGAACACAGAAATAACTATTTTGTAGTATGATTCAATTTCAGTTCAGAGAGTTATTGGTAAAACACTATAAACCTACTTGGATTTCTTTGCTGATAATATCCTTCACCAGGTCTGCCATATTTCATGACTACCACTGATGGTATATTGGTAGGTGACCTCTTATACATGTCAATATTTAAGAATCTGTGAACATCTTCTTTGTGAAAATGGCTTATTGTGCGTTCTCCTGATAAACGAAATAAATAAATTACTTGACAGCTTGACCACAAATTTTACATTAATAGACTTTGTGAAACTGGCAACAAAAAAGATAAAGTATACAATTCATATCATAAGAATATCAGGATCTAGAAAATGGACACTGCTAGCAATCAATACAACAATATTTATATAGTCATAAATTTTGTTTAATTTTATAGAAATAAGTTAAATACATGTAATGAAACATCTGTTCTGTCTCTTTCAAAACAATCATTTAAATAAAAGATTTTAATTTTGACTTAATAATTCTATAATTGTAATGCTATTGACCTGATAATTAAATTATTCTTAATGATTTAATTAGAATACCTGTTTTGGAAGGCCCCCATCGTAAAGAGGCACCAAGTCTACAAGTATTGTGCTGCTCTGGGGGATCCCTCTGCCACTGCTCATCAAGCCAGCAGTGAGGATTGGATCGAGGTGGATTGTCTCTGAACAGGAACTGGCTTGTACTAGTAGCAAAGCGAGCTTTAGGGGTGGGCAAAATGGTTGAACTCATTTTGGATTGAGCATCACGATCTTCAAGCATGAAAAATGGAGTTGCATCCTAGATAGTAAAAAAATTTTGTAAAGAAAATTATTAAATAGTAGCACAATTTTTTGGATTATTGTTTTTTTTTTTAAATAGACTCGTGTTGTCAGGTAAAAGCAATAATTATGCAAAATGTCAGTTTGATCTGAGATTGCTGGATGTCAGAGAAATAAAGTGTACAAAATTTTTAATTCAATTAGTGAATTAACTATTGGTAATTAATTATTTTGTTTGGTATCCTGAACAAGGGAAAGAAAAGAAATGGTACTTGACTGAAGTAGTGGAATAAGCTGAATTAGTCTCCTTCATAGGTCGCTGCTCTAAATTGTAATATATGTCACATTAAATATATGACTTGATGGTTATTACTATTCCAGTCAATTCTTAAACAAAATTACTTCTGGTAAAAAAACAAAGAAAACAGTAACATTTGGATTTCCAGACAAAGACTATTTGTAGCATTAACCTTTTTCATATTCTTCAGCTGTAGTTCTGTTAAAACTGTGTACTGATCATTTGGGGTTCTTGGCCTACCTGAAATCATATCAATCTCAGTTTCTGTTTTGCTTCTGGTCCAACTGTAATTTTAAATAAATAGCAAATATTATGGTTGTATTTGTGTGGAAATCAGCTTTATATTTCAGGTAAAACTAAATAAATATGTAGCCTAAACACACAAATTATAAGAATTAATTGTTATTTCAAATTTTGTTTTGGTTCAATTTGAAAACAATATTCAGGTGAAATAGTCATAACTATTTTTTTTTTAAATAACCAGAAACTTAAGAGATGTATAGCCTATGTATAAGATAGAAGAATTTCTAATGCATATCTAAGGGAAAGAACTTTGCACTTACAATGATACCTCTCAATAATGTAGAAGTTGTTTCCTTATTCAATATTGAACAAAATAATTAATTAATTACCAATAATCAATGGACTAATTAGTTATTTTTCTTTTTTATAGATTCATGTTTTGTTAATTACAATAAATATTGTTTAAAGTTTCAATTTTATCCTAGAATGGGTGTGGGTGAAACAATAAGTTCATTAATCGAGGGGGATGAAATCTTACATATTAAGCCATTTATGTGAATACTGAAGAATTAATTTCCAGTGTTGGTATAAAAAAAAACAACTAATTACCAGTACTTAATAGACTAATTTTTTTTTAATTGAGTCATGTTTCATGTACAATAAATAACTTTTTAAAGTTTCAACTTGATTCAAGAATGGGTGTGGGAGAAATAATGAGAAAACTTTTTACCAGACAGAGTGAGTTGATATCAGCTTTGTAATGAGTAAAATTAATAATAATCTTAATTGGTTGTTAAAACAAAACAATATGACTTTACTTACATACATACTTTGGAATCATTTCAATTAAAAAAAAAATAGGACCCTACTTACGGATCATATTTTGTAGGCATTTTTGAAGGTAAGATATAACTATCTGTATATTCAGAATTGTCTGGCCATTTGACATTCCTTTTAGTTTGAGTACAACTATCTTGATCCATGGCTTGTAATTTATTTATTTTTATTCTGATTGTAACTTTTTTTCTGTAAAAAAAAAAGTAATATCTTTATTATAGCAGCATAAATAGGATAGACTTGTTTGTAGATAAATTTACTATTAATCTGATGTGTATATTCAGTATTTTAGCCAAATAATCCAAAATTTCCTTACTTTAAATACTTGAGAAAACATAAAGAGGTTATTATATTGTGTGTGTTGTTTTTTAAAAGTATTTTAGAAAAAAGTTTGAATATATCAGCCAAAGTTTTTAAAAGTCTCCTCTGTTCTGTTAATCATGTCAGTAAATATAGACAATTAACAAATACAATGTAAAATAATAAATGTCAGCTGGCAATCACACAGTCAATAGGCTGAAAGTGAATGGAAACTAATATATCTAATTAGACAATGACATTAGTTTGTTAAACCCTAAATTTTTAGTTAGTCGCTTTTAAGAACATTGAAATTGATCCTACTGTCAGTACATTTTCTGCTTGTTAGTTTTAAATAAATTTAATTTAAATTATTGAGGTGTGACTTATTTGAATAAGAAATAATTAGCATTTATACTAATGTCAGCAGGCAAAGAATAAAGGCTTGCTCAGGGGATGTTATGCATTTCAAATTAAGGATAGCTCAGAGATCATGTGGTATAAACCTTGGGCTGTCACCAAAACTCTAACCCATGTTCAAACCATGTCTCCCATCATTCCCTATTATCCTAAATCTATCTTTAAATAGCAACATTAAATTTAAATCTGTTTTTAAGAAATACTGAGTCAAAAAACATACATTTTATAATAAAGTTCTTTTATTCTGTGACATTTTACAACTCTTAAGTTTATCCTTAACCTATTCAACTTCTCATGTGATTAAAGAGGCCAATCCTTAATACACAACTATGGTTACAGGTTGGGCATCTCTAATCATCAGAATAGGCCTGAGACTATTTAATATATTCAAATTTCTACAGACATGAGTTGGCTACAAGTTGCCTACAAGTAGGGGCCTACTGGGGGATCATGTTTTTTTTTCAAATCACAATAACTTAAACAGAATGTCAGATTGTTATTAAGAGTTTTTTTTTAAGATTCTTGTTTTTGGGGTATATTTTAAAGCATTTGATAAATTTGCAACTCCAGCTTGCAAAAAAAGTAATTTATTTATTTTAGCATTGAACACAAATGGATAAAGACCAATAATAGTAAACGTAGGTGTACCTCAAGGAAAAGTCTTAGACCCACTAAATTTTCTAATTTACTTAAATGACCTATCATATTACATAATTTAATCTAGACTATTTGCTGTTGATTGAATAATAAAAAAAACAATAGAAACAACACAGGAAACTGTAATTTTAAAAAGAGAATAATATCTAGATGAGCTGTACAGAAAGTAGAGAGAATTAGGGTTATAAAACAAAATTTTAAAAGAATACTGATTAGTAAACTAAAATGCTATTTAACCTCTCGACTCAAGAGAACATATAGAAAATAGAACAGATGCAAAATAGAGTCTAGAGTCACTAGAGATTTATTAAAAATGAATATAAAATTTGACTAACACTAGAGTCTAGTAGAGTAACATCATTAGTAAAATCACTAGGTCTAGATCTAAACCCGGACATATGTGTAGGATGTAGTTTTCTTTTCTTTCAAATGAACATCTGTAATTTATACATTATACAATAAAATATTTTTATTTATATCAATGGCTAAAAAAAGACATATAATACAGCCATTATTATTATATAGGCAGTACTTGCAGTGTAGCCAACTCATTTCTGTTGAAATGATATGTGAATATATGATAGGTTATAGTTATAAGTAACCAATATTACAATATATATCTAGATCTAAATCATTTAAACCAAAAAGAAATCGTTAATCTTACTAAGGAATAAATACAACCTAACAGAACTCAATTACTGTTACACCATTGTTTTTTTTGTTTTTTATGCATTATTATTTATTATTAACCAATATTAACCAAAAAGTTAAAAAAGCCATTAACTAACCAGTAGAACCAGTAAACTGAAATAATAACTATATTATATATATATATTTGTATTGAAGTACACAAGAACTCGTTACTTGAACACAGAATGTTATTGCTACGTTATTGTATCATTGAGAAGAGTGGAGTTTGATTCAACAACTAACAATAACAGGAAACTAATACAGTAACAGGTGAGAATGATGCTCTGCCATAGCAACCAGAGGTAAAAATATAGTTTGTATAGCTCAGTGACGTTAAAGTTAATTATAAAATCTAAACACCAGTTTATTTATAATTAATAATCATACTTGGGTCTAGATCTATTTTTCTTTGTTGGTATTTTTATAATATTAAAATAATTTTTTGTGCATTGAAAAATTAGATTCTAAATATCTAGACCACAAATTTAGATCTAGATGTGAACTTCACCATTAACCTCAGAACTTACTTAGAAAACCGGATACGCATGGAAATATAGATCTAGAAACGAAAATGTCTAAAGCAAAACGAAAGCGCTCTTTATCGAAAATTTCTGTTGATGAAGAAGGAAATGCAACATCCCCAAAGAAAGCAAAAGAATCTGTATCCACAATATCTGAGGTCGAGTTTAAATTTTTTCTGCGTGACGAAGAAACAATTACTGAAGGTAGATCTAGATCTATTTGCTATTTTGATTGGTATTGAAAGTTTAATATAGATGACTGAGATCTAGAGACACTAGAGTTAGAGTAGATATATTAAATATATATATTATATAGTAGATTCTTATATTAGTATTAGGCGCACTGTATTCGGGAACTAGGTCAAATTTTTATTTGGTGACGGTTTAACTTACAAAAAAAAACTGAAAGCAGATTCTTATTCTGCAACTAAAGGACTATAAAAATAGCTTTGTTTCTTTGAATTACCACTCATAGTCAAGATTTTATTTTAAAATAAATAAGGTCACTTCATGCTCCTATAATAAACGCAGTTTTTTGTGCTTTCTCCTTTAGCGCACATTGAGCACCGTTAAGAAATACCACTATGTTATTGCTAATAAATTATATCTGTGTTAATTAAAAATTATTTAGATTGTATTAAAAGAAGTAGATTCACTTCTGCAATATGTATTTATAGTATATTGCCTCTCTCTCACTCTCTCTTTTTCTCTCTCTATATATATATCTTATCTTATATAATACAGACGTTACTTCAAAAAAGAAGATGATTACGTCATACGCGTCATGCATTTAGTCATGCATATTAACCAATGACTTAAATTCTGCCAAGTCACTGGTTTTTATGGCTAGCTCAGGCAACCCATTCCATGCTCTAATAGCACTAGGGAAGAAGGAGTATTTGTACAAATTTGTCCTAGCACATGGGACGAGGAATGTTCCTTTATTTTTGTGTCTTTCAGAGTATTTTATAAATTTTGTTTTTGTATTTGAAGATTATGTGTTTTATGTATAATTGCTACTTTACTTTTGAGTGTTCTGTCCTGAAAGCTTTCTAAATTTAGTGATTTTACTAATGGTGTTACTCTAGTCAAATGTGAATATTCGTTTGTTATGAATCTCACTGCTCTATTTTGTGTTTGTTCCAGTTTCTTAATGTTTTCTTGAGTTGAGGGGTCCCAAACGGTGGATGCATATTCTATTATTGGCCTAACCAAGGTTAAATAACATTTTAGTTTTATGTTCTTATTTGATTTATAGAAATTTCTTTTAATAAACCCTAATGCTTTGTTGGATTTTTTTATAGTTTCATCAATATGTGGATTCCATGACAGTTTTTCATTTATTATAACACCTAGGTATTTTGCGTTTTTAGTCTGTGTCTGTGAGAACATTATGTTTGTCTAAGTGGTTTATGCTGTTGCTACATATTATGTGTTCTAGGATTTTACATTTGATGCTGGTAAGTGATACTGGTCTGTAGTTTCCTGGATCAGATTTTTCTCCTTTTTTAAATAGGGGGGTGACATTAGCTTCTTTCCAGTCCTTTGGTACTCTGCCCTGGTTAAGCGATGCATGAAAGAGTATTTTGAACACTGGGGCTAGCTCATTGCTTAGTTCTTTGAGTAATCTAGCTGGAATACCATCAGGTCCAGACGCTTTATTTGGTTTGGTGTTGGATAATAGTTTTTGAATTCCATTTTCTTGTACTACTAAATCTTCTATGTTGTCTAATTGGTTCAAATTAAGAAATATGTCTTTGTCTCCTGGGGCTGAGAATGCTGATTCAAAATATTTGTTTAGGATGTTTGCTTTAGTTTCATTATCATTATGTATTATGTTATGTTCATCTTTTAATGGCACTATGCCTGTTGTTTCTATTTTCTTAGACTTAATGTATGACCATAGGTTTTTGTTGTTATCTTTAGATATTACATTGTTTATGTATTCACTCTGCAGCTGTCTGCTTACTTTTTGGGTTAGGTGTTTAATTTTTATATACTTTTTGTAAACTCTTTCTGCCTTGGTTTCTTTAAATTTTCTATATAGGTTTTCCTTCTGTTTACAAAGCTTCTTTAGTCTATTATTAAACCAGCATTTATTTATTTTTTTGATTTGTATTTAGTTGGTATATGATTTTCTATAATGCTTTTAAGATGGTTTTTAATGAAATTCCAGAGGTCATCGACTGGTTGGTTAATGTCTTTTTCTAATAAGAATGTTTGTTGAAAGTTTAATGCAGCTTGGTGTAGTTGTGTTAGGTTACATTTATTCCAGAGTAAGATTTTTGTTTTGGGTTTTGTATTGGCTACTGCTTTTATCTGACTGTGTATTTATATGATCTCATGGTCTGATAGACCAGGGATAATATCATAATCAACTACTAATCCAGGTCTGTTGGTTAAGAAGAGATCTAATGTGTTGTTTAATCTAGTTGGCTTTTTAATGATTTGATCTAAACTTAGGTTGTGTAAAGTTTCTATGAAAAGCTCATTTATGTCCTTAAGGTTTTGGTGTTTATCTATGGTTAGTGTTTTCCAATTTATATCAGGTAGGTTGAAATCACCCATAATCCAAAAAACTGCATTTTTATTTGTCTCTTTAAGTGTAGTTATCTGATTACATAGTTCCTGCATGTATTCTAAACTAGAATTTGGTGGTCTGTAAATGCTGCCTATTATTAGGGATGTTGAGGTGGTATTAATTTTACAAAATGTAGATTCTATCTTCTGCTATAAGAGTGTTTTTTATTGCTAAAAGAACTCCTCCGTGATTATCAGCCCTATCTTTTCTAAAAATTTCATAATTACTATTGAAAATTTCTGCATTATAAATTTCAGGATGTAGTCAAGTTTCTGTTCCTGCAATTATGTCTGGTTTCTCACATTCTAATAAAATTTCTAAGTCTGCTGTTTTGTTCCTAATGCTTTGAAAATTTATTACTAAGGTTTTAAGGTATTTTGGTATTACTTCTTTAGTAGGTTTGTTTAGTGAGGCTGTTGTATTAATTTTAGTAGATTTAGGTTTAACAGAAGTGGATCTGGCTAGTGGTTGGTGAGTTTGTTTTGGGATGGTGTTTAGGATGTTGTATGGGTTAGAAGTGTCCGCATTAAAGGAATCAAACAGTCCTGATGTAAACTGAGGTAACCCACAGGGTACACAGTGCCATGATGCATCTTTGTTGCCTAAGGCATAATACACAGGTGTATTCATATGGAGACATGATGCGTGGTACCATTCATCGCAGGTGTCACATTGAATGGCTTTCTGTTTCATGGTGCATACTTTTTTGCAGATGTGGCATCTATCTTTAGATCTAGGCCCTGGATTTGACTCTACATCTCCTGCTATTAATATTAACAGTGATATATATATATATATATATATATATATATATATATATATATATATACATCGTTTATAGTTTATTATTTATATATGCCTACCTATATAATCTATGTGTAGAAACAGACAGAAATAAATCTATATAAATTATAGATCTATAACTTAATTATTATAATTTAATAAACATGATATTTTCAACTAGGCTACATGTAGGCCTATTCTCTGTCTCTTTCTTGTTGAAAGAATAAGAATCTGCTTTCAGTTTTTTTTGTAAGTTAAACCGTCACCAAATAAAAAAATACAATAAAAATTTGACTTACTTCCCGACAGGGTGTGCCTAATATAAGAATCTACTATAGATAAGGGAGATAAATAATAAAAATATGCTTAAAAACAGCTTGAACATATGGTGGTCAGTTAAGGTAGCTGGGCATCTAAACTATTACCTTTATTGTTAAATAATAATGCCAATAGGCAATTTATTTATATTTATTGTTATTATTATAATTATTATTGACATTGTACTATATATAGTAGCTTCTTATATAAGGCACAGCCCATCGAATTCTCCTTTAAGAAACTCATCGCTTTTTTTGTTTATAATTAATTTGTTTTTATGTTTGGAGCGTGTAGTGTCACAAACTATCCAACAGGCAGTGGAGGGAAGGGGGAGAGAGTCATGACAAGAATTATAAGCATCTATGGGAGGGAGGGGATGTTAAGGTGTAACAAAACGAACATCCAAATTATGAAAAGAAGAGGGTCTTTGGATGGGAATTAAAAGAAAGAGACAGAGAATGCATGTAGCCTAGTTGAAAATATCATGTTTATTAAATTATAATACGGTGTGCCTATAATTCTATTGTTTGTAAATACTGTAAAATAATGTGTGTATACTATTACATTTGTTTCAGTGTTTGAGTGTTTTTATTGCAAGCATGTCTTTTGTATTGAATGTATAATTGTATTTGTTTACGTTTGTACTTAAGAATGATAGATCTACAGTCTACTTGTAACTAAGTGACTTAGTCTCCAATCATTAGTCATTAGGTAATAATAATATAATAGATCAGGAATCTAGATTTTTCTAGATCTATAGAAAAAATCTATATATTATAAGATGAGCACTAGCACAATCTTCACTAGATTCTAGATCTATAAATAACAATCAGTCATCTCATGATAACTTAATTTTAATACTGATGACAAGTTCTCATGTGATTCTGTAATACAAGGATGGCATGGCTAAATTCCTTCACATTAAACTTACCAACATAGATCTAGATTCTGACCCTGTTATCCATCTTGAGGTAAATGTAGAATGAAAATTCAAGCATACGTGTATTAATTATCCTTTTTTTTAAAATGGCAGGATAATTGCATATATATCTAAAATAATTAAACCCAAACTTTTTATTTGTGTTACACACAGGACTCAAAAAATTTGTCCAGACATCTGAATTATTCAGCGATGGATATCCCTGTACTGACATTGTGGTCAATTATTGTACTAGTTCATCGAATGTGGCAGAGCTGTGGAACCTGATTGAACCAAGTGGCTGTAAATTGAAAATAAATGAAGTAAACATACATTTCAATACAATTATGTTTTGTGCATATTTAGCAGGAACAGACCTGAAGTGGTGGGGGGGGGGGGAAGACAATATGGTGAGCCATCACGACATTAAATGAGGGAATAAGTTGTTCCATTTATAATTTTTAAAAAAACATGTAAAAATAAAGATGACAAACCATTTTGATTTGCTATCTTCATTATAATGTTCTAAAGCCTGATCAGATCTAACAAATAATCAAAATGTTTTAAACAACATAGTGAAAGGAGGTTATATCAATAAACTATTGGATTAATTAGCAATATTATAAAACAAAAAACTTTTACCACAAAGACCTCAAATTATTCTCTAAAATTTCTTGCATGAAAATTGTGTGTGTGTAGATAGATTTCAGTCTTCTCAATCTTCACCTCTTGTAGTTTCTTGCTACCATGAAATACTAAGTAAACATTTCATTTGGTTTAGACCATTTCAGTTTATTTGTTACTTAACCTTGACATGAACTAAATGAGATCTGAGGCTGATTCAGACAGGTCTTTGTTTAGAGATAATGCAATTCACTTGTTATGTTTTCTTTTATTTAATTATCCCTATTTTGTTCCTCTCTAGGTCGCTTTAGTATTTCAGTGTCTTGAACACATTTTGACAAGAATTCGGACTGATTTATTCAAGATGTCCTCAATGGGTGAAGCTATTGTACAAAGATTGCTTGCTGCTCACATGGGACAGGTCTATAATTGTCTTAGAGATCAGAATAAGTAAGATATGTGTATTTGTACTAAGAAAAGATGTTTACTGTATGTATGGTACACAGAGAAATGAGTTTTTAATAAGGTCATTGTTTTATTTGTTAAAACTAACAGTTAAATTGTCTACATCAGTTAACTGCTTTGAGATAATCAAGATGAAATTTTATTAATACTAATATTACATTTATTTGATTTCATTATGTTGTTATTTTTTTTAAACATTTTTAAAAATTATTTTCCCAACAGATCTAAAACCATCAAGTCAGCTGTCACATTACTCATTGCTATGGTCCTACTAAGTGACAAGTCTAAAAAGACTGTTTTGGCAAGGCTTAACTTTGGGCATCAAAATTTTTCTCCATTGTTTAAACGAAGAAACAGAAAGGTATTCATTGTTTGTACTTTAAAATGTAACTTTTATCTGTAGCCAGCGTAGCACTTTCATGTGTGACTTATCAGTCTATTGCTGTAGAGTTTCTATGAACTATTGTATTACTTGTATAATAAAATTTGTACTGCCACTTATTTGGTCTCATTTTTGACTTAAATTGGGCAGTCACTTTTGTTATTCTGAAGAAATTTTACTCCCAAAAGTGTGCTTACTTTTATCTACTTCATTAGCATGTATTCCTTTATGCTATGAAATGGTTCATTATGGGTTATCAACCTTAGTTATGAAAAGAGTTTTGTTTATTTAAATATTCTCTTTCTGCTTTTTATAACCCAAAGACTAAGAAGACATCTGTGATTACAAATCCATTTGGTAGGGGATGGGTTGTTGAGAGGATTCAAGTTTACAGCAATATATTTATTTTTTAAATGGTTTATTTGTTAGGATCCTCAAGATGTGAGAAGTTGTATGGTTCTACTAACACTGGCCTTCCTTCTGGACAGTGATAATGCTGTCATTACAGTCTTGGTACAACAGAAAAGTGAGTTAATCCCCTTAGGTTTAGTATGAAGCTGACTTTTTGAAATGTATGTAATAGCCAGCTAATACTAAGAATACTATTAATGATATTTAATCTTCCTTTATCAAGCTTTTCTACAGTTTGTTATTGCTGGACTGATGTATGATTCTAAAGAAGTGGTAGTAGACACACTGGCTACCTTAATGGATAAGGTAATAATGAGCATTTTAAAGAGCATTGAAGTTTGTTTTTGTGGGATCTTGAAAAGTGTCAGTCTAAAATGGTTTTATTTTAGTTTATTTTGTGAAGTTTAGTCTATCTAATAGTGTTACAAGTTATACAGATTGGCTCTCTAGTACAACTATTTAACTTCTGCCCTCCTTTGTTATGATTCTTTTTTAACATATAGAACAGGCTCATATTTTGTGTGATCCTTAAAGGATTACGGGCACGACATGGCCTAAATTGTGCTGATGTGCCTAAACTCAAACTCATATTTTGTGGCTTTATTTTCATTTCCATTACTTCCAGGTTGTTAAATGTCCAGGTGTAAGTAAAACAGATAAAATCAAATTGTTCTCTGAAGTAACTTTAAAGCAGATCTGTGAACTCTTCAACTGGAAAGGCCCCACAGGCTGGCTTGCTAGCAAAAAAAGTAAAATCCAAGAAGAATTGGTAAGCTGATAATTGTTCAGTTTATTGGAATACACTGGCTAATCCTGACTCAAATTGCATTTCTCTTACTGGTACACAATATAAATAAATGGTTTGTGTTTTGTTTTGTTTTTTACCTCCGTCTAATCTTTGATTGGGTGATAACAATAAGCTCATTCCTTTCTCTGCCATTTAGCTTTTCCACTCCTTTATGTCACAACATGCCTTTTTTCCTTTCTTTTTTTTTACAATTAATACTATTTTCAAAGTAACACTACTTGAAACCCTGCTTTTTTTGTAAGTTTAAGTAACAGCTATTTAGTTAATGGAAGTGCAGTGGCTGAGCGATAAACCGCTTGGCTTCTGAACCAGAGATCCCGGGTTCAAATCCTGGTGAAGACTGGGATTTTTAACTCTTTCTCTCCGTAATTATTTTCCTTGCTCGAATAGAATTATTCTTTTCGCTAATTTGTAATTTACTATCCTGTTATGATTGAACTTCAATAACTTCTTATTTTTTTATCAGCAAATGTTATATTTGGTATCGAATTATAGGGGAATGCATGCCAAGGCCAAATAACAATGCTGACTTGTAAAATCTTTTTTTTTTTTTTTTTTGGGAGATCTGGATGGTCTAATTAAATGCTACACTGGTACCTGTATTTTGCTAGGCAATGACACAGGTTCAAGGTCTGTGTCTCGAGCCTTCCTCTGAGCTTATCTATATTTTGCCATATTTTCTTCACCTTTTCTCAATAACCTTGGTACTTTAGAGCTCCTATTATATGTTTAAGGTTTTTCATTCTTCCAGACTGGTTGGAATAATTCAGTCCTATGTTATAGATGTACACAATGTCAGTGTTTTGTTTCAGTCAGTGTTATTTAGACATATTTATGGTTATACCAATTTCATATGGCTTAGTTCTCGATTATGAGCAATGTAAAAAGTCTAATCCATGAAATCTAATGAAAATGATGAATTGGACTATTTTATGTTAACAAGAAACAGATTTACAACATAAAATATAAACAAAACAAATCATGTGCTTAAACAGATTGAAGCTGATGAAGAAGACAAGCAAGTGGTGGCATCTGTGGCATTTAATTTTCTGACAGAACTTTGTTGTTCTCATAAACATGGCATCAATTTCTATGACAAGACTGTAGGAACAGGAAATAGGTAAAAAGAAACTAATTTGGGGCTGGTGATGTTAATTGACATTTCACAATCATTGACATTTTAACTTTGCTTTATTTTACATTTATTTCTATTTCAGTGGGCATGTTTAGTGACAACAAAAAAATTAAATTAGAGCTTGTATATAGCGCTACTCTCATGCTTATAGCATTCTCAGAGCGTCATGGTCCAATCTCATTTGTGGACCAGTGGGGTGGGGGGGAGGGAGTATACAAGGGGAAGATTGATGTTTTTAGGCGCTCAGTAAACACAATTCTGCTCAAGTCTGGTGTCGAACCTTGAGACCCTTCATAAGAGGCCAAGCCAAGTTTAAGCGTACTTAGCCTCTCAACCACGCTTTCTTATAGCACTCTAGAATACAGGATTCATTATGCATATCATTTTGGTTTAGAAAAACAATATATTCAATATTTTTCATCTATTTCTTTAGAAAAAAATGTTGGAACTTGTTATCATATAGATCTTGCATTATTTCAACAAATATTTTTTTTTGTACTAATAATTAATGCTCTGTATTTGAAATCTCTAGGACTCACAATCAATTGCTAGCTCACTTCTTGGACTGGCTTGTCAAGAGAATAGATGAAGAGCACATAGCTGACTTGGTCACCAGCATTCTCTGTACCTGTCCTGACCTTATTAAATCAGTGTTGGACAGCTTGTCCCCCTCCTTCTCTCCTCGCTGGTCAGACAAGTGGAGCAAGCTTATGGACTGGCTGGCTAAAGTAAGTTAGAGACCCTAGAGACTTATTGGCTATATTGATCTTAGAATTAAAGCACTATTGTTTTGTTTTTTTATCATTGTCTCAACATTTCCAAATAAATTTCTTTTCTGCTAAGCTTTATGGCTCCATACCAGACAAACTCTTAACTCAGCCTGATATGCTGTATGATGCCAATGCCATAGTGTCCATAGCAACAGTGTTCTGCCTTCCTCCTCCTAAAGTAGCTGTCATCTTACAACAAAGTGTGAAGGTATGTCCTTGGAGGTAAAGCTGTATATTAGACACATTAGTTCTCTGGACTAAGATGTCAAATAAAAAATGTCAAGGTTTGACCAGGATTAGAACTTTAGAAAACAAGCAGTTTACCTCTATGTTTCAATGCCACCCATAGCATTCTAGTCATTGTTATACTATACTATCTTTATGTGTGCATTACAAAGCTTTAAATAGATGAAAGTCTACGTTTGAATCTAATTTTCATCATGCTTAAAAAAAAGGTTTAATTTTTGTTTGGTCCAATCAGTGAAGAAAAATTTAAGATTAAAAAATTTACACTTTTTAATGAGTTTAAAAAATAATATTTAAATAGTGGCATGAAGTTTGCACGTGATATCAAAATAATCAAAAAGTAAGTTCCCTTTCTAGACCTTTGCGATCCATGGGGCAGATGATATAAAGTCCATTTGTTTCAATGTTCACATCACCAATCATTAATGTTCCCAATCTATGTTGGGTACTCATTTGTGTGCACTGACAGAAAAACTTACAAAAAAATCTTTAAATAAAATGTAAATCTCATCCATATGGATTGGAACTCCAGACTCCTTGGTTTGGTAACCCCTCCTCCCCACATCCCTTGAGTAATATAAGAATCTTTTCTTTGTATCTCAAGTTTTCAATAATGTTCTTTTATTATTTCTGTAGTTAAAATAGATCCATTTTTATTTGTTTCATTGCTAACAAAAATTCCTTAATTTTGACACACATCTTTTGTTTCTCTTTATTGTTTAGCATGAAGATATTCGTGTTCGTCATAAAGTCTTTCAAGTTGTCATGGCCATTGCTATGAAGGCCAGCAATATAAAAACTGAATTGAGTCAGCGTTTGTGTGCAGATAAAACAAACAAGCTCAGAGAATCAATATTAGATTTATTCACAGCAAATGTGTTTATGGTTAGTGCATTGCTTATTTGAAGAAATTGAAATAAATTATTCTTTGCATTTTACATTAATTAATATAGTTGTTTTATATCAAAGCAACAAAAATAATAAAGGTACAGATAATGGTATTGCTCTAGTTTTATACTTGTTTTAAGTTAATGATAATTTAGATCTTTCTCTAAATTTGTATTAAGCATTTAAGGATGGATTTATTGAAGCAAATACTTTTTTTTTTTAACTTATGACTTACTGTGGATACAGTAGTACTTGTGTCTGTCCCAAATACTGTGGTACAGTCAAATTACTGAAATGAACCTGCTCACTGTCCCCATCAATGTTTTGCCTTCTCAGTGTCTCATCCAGCTTGTCCCTTCTCAGTGTCTCATCCAGCTTGTCCCTTCTCAGTGTCTCATCCAGCTTGTCCCTTCTCAGTGTCTCATCCAGCTTGTCCCTTCTCAGTGTCTCATCCAGCTTGTCCCTTCTCAGTGTCTCATCCAGCTTGTCCCTTCTCAGTGTCTCATCCAGCTTGTCCCTTCTCAGTGTCTCATCCAGCTTGTCCCTTCTCAGTGTCTCATCCAGCTTGTCCCTTCTCAGTGTCTCATCCAGCTTGTCCCTTCTCAGTGTCTTATCCAGCTTGTCCCTTCTCAGTGTCTCATCCAGCTTGTCCCTTCTCAGTGTCTCATCCAGCATGTCCCTTCTCAGTGTCTCATCCAGCTTGTCCCTTCTCAGTGTCTCATCCAGCTTGTCCCTTCTCAGTGTCTCATCCAGCTTGTCCCTTCTCAGTGTCTCATACAGCTTGTCCCTTCTCAGTGTCTCATACAGCTTGTCCCTTCTCAGTGTCTCATCCAGCTTGTCCCTTCTCAGTGTCTCATCCAGCTTTTCCATTCTCAGTGTCTCATCCAGCTTGTCCCTTCTCAGTGTCTCATCCAGCTTGTCCCTTCTCAGTGTCTCATCCAGCTTGTCCCTTCTCAGTGTCTCATCCAGCTTTTCCATTCTCAGTGTCTCATCCAGCTTGTCCCTTCTCAGTGTCTCATCCAGCTTGTCCCTTCTCAGTGTCTCATCCAGCTTGTCCCTTCTCAGTGTCTCATCCAGCTTGTCCCTTCTCAGTGTCTCATCCAGCTTGTCCCTTCTCAGTGTCTCATCCAGCTTGTCCCTTCTCAGTGTCTCATCCAGCTTGTCCCTTCTCAGTGTCTCATCCAGCTTGTCCCTTCTCAGTGTCTCATCCAGCTTGTCCCTTCTCAGTGTCTCATCCAGCTTGTCCCTTCTCAGTGTCTCATCCAGCTTGTCCATTCCTCCTGATATTTTGCCTTTTTCTCTTCCTTTTTTTTTTAATACTAACTTTTTAACTAATTTCTTTATTTTTGTGATTCAATCATTTTAAGGAAACATTAAATATCAATAGGCTATCACCACAAATAGTTTTACAAATATGTGCATTAAATGTTACTTAAATTGCTTGTGACTTGTCATTCCTTAGATGTTACCAACAATAAATCAGATTTTTGTGTGTGTGGATAAGGTGATGCAAAAAATATCTCAGAAAGACAAGAAAGATGAAGAAGTCCTCGGTATGTTACTATGTAGTTCTTTAATGAATCAGTTATCAAAGTCTCATGCACAAAAGGAACACTCCTTCTGTAAAACCACTGTGGGATTCATGTCACTTTAACTTGCTACTGTTCCATATTATATATATATATATAGTTCGTCCATCGTGGTTCGATGATGACCACTTTGTCATCCAGGGGGCTGAGGGTTTGCTTTGCACTGGGGTTTTATGCCTCCTCATGTGGCTGGTGAGACCTATGTGAGCTCGGAATGTTCGGCCGCACACTGGGCAGGTTATTCCAGCTGGAGCTAGTGTTGTTTGCCTTGCTTTTCTTCTCAGGCGTTTTTCTTCTGCCAGCATTGTTCTTTTTTCTTCAGCAACCTGTTTGCCAGTTTTCACTGCGCGACGCCATGATGCTGTCATGTGCCTTTGTCTCCCAGGTGCCTGGGTCTATGCTGAACGCCTTCATAGAAGCTTTGAGGGTGTCCCTGAAGGGCTTTCTTTGACCACCTAGCGAGCACTTTCCTTCGCTTAGTTGGCCATACAAGAGTCTTTTAGGGATGTTATGTTCCATACTAGTAGTGGTAAGAACTGTTAAGACATACTAGAACTAAAATTAAACCTTTTTCTAAATCTTGGCACAAATTGGTATTAAAAGCATGCAAGATATGCCCCAAAAAGGTGTTTTTTTTCCTCTTAGATATTTGGAGACAAAAATTGTCATATGGCATAGCAATAACCTCAAAGGAATTTCAGCATGTTATCATTGCACTCGGTGACTTGATAGCCTTTAGGGTGTCTGTCCAATCTAAGGAATCATTTGTCACATGAAGACATTTTCCTTTGCACTAAATTGATGCTTATGTATTCTATCATACAATTCCCTCCATTGCATCCTGTTTACAAAATTGATTGTACACATTGGAAAATATAGCAGAACTTTTCTTGCCTTTTTTTAATGCTATATTTTCATGTAGCTGTTATTTATTTGTTTCATTGTCTGAAAAGAATGCTGAAGAAGTTTTTTCTCGATAAAGATTCTGATAGTCATTCTCCATTAATTATGTCTATTCTATTTTTTTTTTTTTTTTAACATAATTCTGTTTTATTTATAAGTTACACTGTAACTGTTTAGGATGCTTATTTATGTACGTCAGTGATGCCTAAACTGTGGCTCAATTAATAAGCTTAAATGTGATGTATCAGTATGTCAACTATTGCCCTTGTTAGAAGTTTGCAATATATTTATATTTTTATTTTCTTTCTGTGGAGTTGTTATGATTTTGGTTAACATTACAATTAGTATCATATGTATGTCCTACTTATCTTTATTAATAGGCCAAATTATTCTTTTTAAGATCATAATAAATTTGTTGCATTATTGGGTTTATTCTCAGTCAAAGCTTTGAAAACAGTCTTGAGTATAGCTTTGTTTATTCCTATCCCAGATGTTGGTGAACATATCAATGTGATTCTGCAAGTGCTGACATTATACCAACACATTTCACCCACTCTGGTATCTGACAAACCTAAAGATCTTGCAAAGTTAATAGAGATGGTTGGACAGGAAGCAGCTGACTTTAATGTTAATACAGACAGAGATGAGGATGATCATGAAGAAAACCCCAGACTTCTGCAGCCACAATTCTATTTACTTAAACTGCTTTCTGGGATTGATGCCAAACTACTGTCTCTAGGACGTGAGGTTTGAGTCAATTATTTTTATATGCTACTCTAATAGGTTTTATGTTTGGTCTTCATATTGATAGATAGATAGATCAAGTTGAAATTTTGCACAATTATTTCTTGTACCTGACAAAACAAAAATGAATTTAATGAATTAACTATTGGTAATTAATAATTATTTTGTTTGGAAAGAAATCATGCTTGACAGATGTGGAGGTATAAATTTAATTTGTCACCTTGAGGAGGCTTCAGCCCTGAGTGAACTAGTTGTTGTTTTTTATACATTTAAAAAGTGACCACAGTAACATTCACCTAGATACACCCCCCCCCCTTCCTTTTCCCAACTGGTCCAGACCAGTGATAGAATCAGCGCACTGAGAAAGCTAAATGCATGACATTGCTGTGAACAAAAAATAATTGGTCAAATCATTGTTAGTCTAGGTCTTTTACATATTTAATTACATGACTGATTCAAACTAATTGATACAATTACACTTAATGTAAGTTTTGGTGTTCAGTATTTTTTATGTTGTTTTTTGTTTTGTTGATCAGTTGTATTTTCTTCCCCCAGGGTATGATTCACAAACTGCTCTCACTAGCAAGTCATTCAGGTCATTACAAGAACTCATGTGTGGGACTGATTTGTAAAGTAAACATTGTTTTTTTGTGTTTTCTTAAAAATTTATTTCACTCACTACTAATACTTCAATTAGTCTTTTGAAAAAAAAACACAACAATCTCACTTTCTCTCTATCTCACTTTCTCTCTATCTCACTCTCTTTCTTTCTAATGACAAATTTGTGTTTAACTATTTTTCTTTAATTATCTCTATTGTTTCAATTACTAAAAGACATAAAAATATAATATTAGTTAACATAATATTGATTGGACTTGGTTCTCCAGATGTTAAAAAGTGTGGAAATATTTAGTCACCATGAGAAAGAGCTTTATGTCTGGATAGAGACAGCTTTAAGAAATACAAACACTGAATTCCTGAAAGAGAGCATCAGTTTCCTGGCCAACAGTTTGTCAACTCTGATCAACAATCCAGCACCATATCTGGACAGGTTGCTTGAGGTGATAGCTGGCCTTGACTTGACAGATGGGAATACTTTAGAGACTGCTGGAAGTGACAAAAATACACTTAATGGTGGGTAGACATTTTTGTTTGTAACATACATTCTTTCTAAGAACATATTGCTCTATTCATTGCTGTCTTCATCCTGATTAATATTAAAGTTAAATTTTCATAAGTGGCTATTTTCTTGACTAGTTAACTCTTTCTCTCCGTAATTATTTACCACATTCTGGTTGAATCAAAGCTGGTATCGTCAGTTAGGAGAGAAAAAGTTAAGACATATCAATTCATTTCTAAATAACAAAAGCAGCATGACTTAGACCTTACTTGCATATTGGAGAAGCTAATGTTAGAGGAGATACAAGAGAAGACAATAAGTAGGATCAGTCAAGAAATGTCTAAATTCAAGCTGAGTCTTCTTTTGTGAATTTCTTTTTTTTTAAATGAAGTTATGTGTGCTGATGCTGTGTGAGTGTGTTCAATCATTTCACAATTTCTACTTGTTTGATTTCTTCAAGAGAGTTCTGTTATTTCTTCATCTAATTCTAAACAATGTCCCCACTTTCAGATTGGGCTCGTGGCATTTAACTTCTGAGAATTATGATTTTTTGTAGCGATCAGTTTGATAGTCTTACTCTTTTTTTTTTTTTTTTATCTGCATATTTGTTAGTAATGATTGAGTACATTGATTCAGTTTTGAAGTGTTTCTTGAGTAAGTGATTTCACAAGTCTCGTTACACATGTTAATATGTTTAGAATAGCTAGATCTATATTTAAACATCCTTATAATAAAAACCATTTATATTAATTAGAAATAAAGTATCTGTGTTCTGTACTATTAAATTTAGGGACAATAGTAGCTAAACAGTTGATAATTAATGTTTATTCTTCTAGCCACCACTTGCAGTCTCTCCATGTTGACATCAATAAATACATAGAAATACATTAAAGTTGTATGGACATTTTCTAGTCAAAGTTTTTGTTTGTTGTTTTTTTTTAAAGACATTCTAGCCATGGACATGAAACTTCTAGATAAGAAACTAGCAGCCTTTGAGCCATCTTCCATTCACATACTTGACCAAACCTTGAACCTTTACCTCTCACCTTTGGCCTTGGTAGTTTTAGACAATTTGGAGAGTAACACCAAAGGTACAGTTTGATATTTGTAGTATTTTTCATTTGTAAACAAAAGCAGCTTGCTTAGGACTTACTTATATAGTGTAGAGCCTAAATACAATAAACAAGGTTTTTGAAACAAAAACAATTAACTGATACTTTTATTAAATATTTGTTATATGAGCATTCCTGTCTTTGAAAAGTCCTTGCTGAATCCAATGCTAATAACTGGGTGTTTTATTCTTTTTTAGTTCCAATATCCCTCTGTAAAGTACATTTGGGGCTTCAAATTGACATGCAATTTTTTTATTTACAATTCACTAAAGTCTATTACAAAGCATGTTTTTTATCGTGCAAAGTGTAATTAAATAGGTAAAATATTGAGGCTACATTAATATGGAGTTCAAATGTGCAAATAGTGGAGGTGATCTTTCAGTTATTTTGACATAGGATATAACAAATTAAGGCAGTCTTATACAATATAACAAGATTTAACAGCATTGACATTAAAAAAAAAAAACATTATTGATACTTGTGAAATATTTGGATGAACTTCTTTGTGTTTGTTACACATTAGATTAGAAAATTGTCTCAAGATAGTGTACAGATCAGAAGATTGTCTCAAGATAGTGTACAGGTTAGAAGATTGTCTCAAGATAGTGTACAGATTAGAAGATAGTGTACAGATTAGAAGATTGTCTCAAGATAGTGTACAGATCAGAAGATTGTCTCAAGATAGTGTACAGATTAGAAGATTGTCTCAAGATAGTGTACAGATTAGAAGATTGTCTCAAGATAGTGTACAGATTAGAAGATTGTCTCAAGATAGTGTACAGATTAGAAGATTGTCTCGTGATAGTGTTACGTTTTGTGTCTTATGTGTGGCTCATTTACTTCTGTTCCAGTGGCTGGCAGTATAAAAACCTATGTCAGTCATGTGTTTGTTCAGTTAGTCTACACAATTGCATCACCCCAGACTTTGGCCAGAGTTTTGTCCACATGCAAAACTACTTTGGATGGGAATGTTCTAGAATATATTTTCTATTGGCTTGATAATAAGGTACGCCAAATATGTGTGCTAAGTTGTTTTTTTTTTAGTTTTTTTCTAGTGTCTGAGTGCTCAGTTTCCACAATTCTGATGTTCTACAGTCAAACATTACAGCTATAAAAAAAAAAAGGATTGAATGAAAAATAAATATTTCACTCAAATAATAAAAATTAACTCAAGAAAAGAAAGAAAAAGGTGTAATTTAATATGGTTTAATGTATAAAATGATTTTTTTACAGATAAATGTTAAAAATATATTTTCAATTGTCCATGTTATGTACATAGCTATTTTGTATTGAGAACTAAAATGTCTTAACTCATGGCATGACACTGCTTTATTTTGCTAGTGTATTCTTTACATTGTTTCAGTGCTTGTAATTTGATAATTATTAAATTCTTGATAATGAAATAAGTCCATTTAAAGTTTTCTTTAATGAGGCTTAAGTTTAAAAAAATCATTTCTCAGATTTGACTGATAACATGTAACTGTATACTGCAGATTTGGCCTTGCAAATTAAAACCTCTCTCAGCTGAGACGTATGGAACATGCAGTTACATCTTGATGAGAGTTTTCTTTGGTCAGAGCAAACTAGAAATGTCTAGCAGCACTGTTATTGACCAGTTGACTCAAGAGCTGAAAGCACTTGACACTGCAGCTAAACTAAATGTACTGAGACAGGTGGTCTTTTACCTGACTGAGACAGCCAGAAGACCTCAAAGTGTAAATATTTTCTTTTGCTTGTATAGATATTACCATATTTTTGCATATAATCCGCTGGTTTTACACGTTTTTAACTAATCAGCTGTATGGGGGTTACAAAATTGATTCTACTCGTAAACATAGTATTACGGAAACTATGGACTTATGGGTGAGTCTTTATACCCACTATAGTTTGCTGTGTACAGATTCGACTGTAGGATTGTTATTTCACATGCGTGCTGCAATCTATGTATCGCTTGTTGGAACAGCAATTGGAGCACGATTGCGTCTTTAGGGACAGACGTCTGATGAACAACAACTTGCACATGCGGGGTATATAAAATAAAAGAGTGTAGGTTGTATGATTTTGTTTTTGCTTATTTTGTAATTTGTGCGAGTTATACACGCAAAAATATGTTACATTGGTTTCTTTGCTCACTTACATGACATATGCCTCTATGTAAATATGATTTGCATTTAACAAATACAACAGAATAAATGTTTCTATGTTTGAACTGTACTATCTAATGCAAAAACTTGATATATTGTCATTTGGACTAATCAATTACAAGTAGAACTTGTTTTTAATGTATCCATAGATATTTAATGATAGGGTATATTATAAAATCTGAGTCCACCCAACTCTATTGGGTACCTGACTTTAGTTGGGGAAAGTAAAGGTAGTTGGTCATTGTGCTGGCCACTTGACACCCTGGTCGTTAACCATTGGCCATAGAAACAGATGACCTTAACATCATCTGCCCCATAGATCGCAAGATCTGTAAGGGGAAACTTTTTTTTTTAATATTATATTTGAACTAATCAATTACAAGTAGAACTTAATTTTAATGTATCCATAGATATTTAATGATAGGGTATATTATAAAATCTGGAAAACAATATTCTACTTCAATGATTTCTATTCTAGTACATTACTTGATATTCAATATTATTTCTCACAGGGAACTGTGTGTCAGAAAGTTTTGATTGTGTTCACATCCATTGCTGAGATTTTGCTAGATGAGTTAGCTACTGCTGAAAAGTGGGATGAAGTGATAGCTAAGAAAGATCAATCTGAGCAAAGCTCAGACATGTCATTGTTAGTCAATGAACTACAAACAGCTAAACTAAACTACAGCAACTCAGAACTCAGCAATGTTAGCCATCCCATGAATAATGCTAAAGAAGAGATTATTGAAATACTACAAAATACTTCTATAAATAGCCTGATATTTCCTAAGTGTACACAACTCGGGGATTTAAAAAATCTTGACAATGTACACAAAGTTGCTTGCTTGTTTTCAAAGTTCATGAATACTATTTTGATGAAATGCAAAACTTGGACTTGGTTTGCATCTGAAAAAGAACTTTTGAAAACTGTTGTGTTTGCTTTGCTGGCCAGCATGAAAGAAGTGGAGAAGACTTCAGACCTATATACATTTTATCTGAACCTATTGAACACAGTGTATCCAATGTTAGATCTGATCATCTTGTCCAGATGTATCACTCAGATGCTTAAGATGCCTTTGCCTGACTTCTTTAAAGAAGGTTCTTCAGAAGAGACAGAAACTTTCAGAGTCCTTTGTCTGCTGTTGCAGCAGTGGGTGCACCTGATTGAAATAGATCCAAGTTTCACCAGTTCTACAATATTTCAGCAACTCGCTCAGAAAAGTCAAAACACTAAATCACATAATCCACCAAGCAATAATTGTTACAGCTGTGCCATCCGAGTAACTTTTAGTATTGAGGAGACGACTTCACTGTCGCCTACAGAGTTTGTTCCCTTGTTTGAGCTCTTAACTCAGTGCAAAAACAGCCAGTTTTTAAATGTTGTATTGTTTGTTGTCACTCACCTGTCAGAGATAGTACATCACATAGGGGACACAGTTATTGATCAAATGTTAGGGACTCAAATGTCACTGAAGGCTGGAGCCACAAGAGAACTGATAGTTGCATGTCTCATAGAAAATGATGAAGAGTTCTACCTGAAGTCTGAGAAATGGATGCAAGCCAATGCCAGTAAAGTGTTTAGGAAAAAGAAATGGAACTTAATCAGGTCCTATCTTACAGCTTTCAGCAGATTCTCAGGTATGACTTTTTAAAGCTCTTAAATTACTTACAACATATTTTATGGAAGTAAATGGCATGCATATGTGCTGTACATTGGTATAGGGATATAATAGAAATTTACAAGATTACTTAATGTCTTAAAACTGTTATTTAATAATAATTTTTTTTTTTAAAGTTATGACAAGCTCAATAAAACTTGTCTTTAACTTTGTGTCTATTATGTACTAATTATTAGTGACTCAAAAAATTGCTTAATAGTTTTTTTTGCTAATTACATTTGACAGAGAAAAATGAAGAGATTATGAAAAAGTTAAAAAAGGCAGCACTTGAATTTCTTACAACGGACAATTTTGATATTGGTTGCAAAGAATTGTTACACATCTACCAACAATTGTCCGAAATTATCCAGTCAAAAGGTTAGAGATCAAACTCTTTTTTTTTTAATAATATGAATTCTAGAATTTAAAACTGTCATTCACAACACATATTTTACTCATAGTTACTTATGAAATGTATGTTTGTTTTTTTTTTGTCTTTTTTTATTACAAATAATGTTTTTAATAATTTTTTACAAGTAAATATAAAATATTATCATAGGAAAGTCCCTATCTACAATGTAAAACTTCTTCTTGTACATTATTTGTATAGTATTAAATTGATATTACCAGTAATTTAAATCTTAATAATTTTTTTAAATTCTATTTTTTATCCGCTGCTTTTGAGACCTAACAAAATGTAAAATTGCACTAGATCTTTTCACTTAACTCTTTGACTCCGGAATTATTTTCCACGTTTGAACAGAATTAATGTTTTTGGCCATTCAAAGTGAAAAGGATGCTTCGATTAAACTTTTACAACTTTTTTGTTTTTTATTATAAAATTATATATTTAGTATAGAATTAAAAGGAATGGATGCCCTTTTAATATAGCACAAAGCAATTTTTAGAGACCTGATCTTAGAAAAAAATTTATGGTCCATATTGAAAATAAATATTTTTTTTATCATATTTATCCATATTGTCACAAAACTTTATATAGAAAACACCCCTAAATCACATAAAATGGAAATTTTGAGCTAATTATCCATGTCACAACTGTTGTAAAATGAAAACTGACCACCTTGGACAAGTCAACAGCTCTGGGTCTATACTAGATCTAGGAAATATATTACGATCCAAAGTAGAAAAAAACATTATTTATGATATTTATTCATATTTCCCCTCACATAACTTTATATTAAAATCATTTTAAAACATTTAAAATGAATGTTCTGAGCTCATTTTCACCTATCACAATTATCCAGAACATAAATCTAAAGAAGAAAGTAGAGCCTTTATAGGACCCGTCTTACAAAAAATCTTTCACTGTAAAAACACATTAAATGAAGAAATTCCAGATGTTTAGCAAAGGGAAACTATTCAAGATAATATTTTAAGCAATTTAAAACATAATTGGGAGGGGAAAAAAAAACGAGAGAAAAAAATTTTTTAAACACCAACGTTGGATTACAGCTTTATAGCTGGGTAAAATCAATGATGAGAGTGTCCTTCCTGAGTCAAAGAATTAAGTATCTGATTTAAAAGCATGTTCTCAATGTGGGAAAGTTGCATTCTTTCTATAGTTCTGACTTTCTTGTTCTGTAGTATTCAATGGGCTATTATCACAAATGGCTATGAAAGGGTGTTTACTGTGCATTTGATTTTAATTTTATTTAACTTTCCAATATTTAGACCAACATTTCCAGCAGGTCCTGGCCAAAGCTATGTTAGAGTCTATCAAGTCACATGATGTGCTTGACAAATGTAACCAGTTTGCAGTGCTGCTTCTGTCTTCCAAGTTTGCTCACCTGTCCAGTGATGAAAGAAAAAAATCCACCCATGAGCTGCTAGACCTACTGCTGAAGCATCTGACTCACTTGACTTCGTCCAAAACAAACAGACATACAGACACAGAGACATACATCTTGGATTCACTTCCTCAGCTGGTGAGGATCATTGTTAGTGCCAGACATGGCTTTGGCACTTACATTGTCAATAACTGTTATTAGAAATCTCTTTTTACTTTGTTTTTTATTGGGTGGGAGATATCATGAATAGATTGTGTCAGTGAAAATTTAAATTCCATATGTGGGTTAAACATTTAGTATGCTTCAGAGCACATGGAGAGAGAGAATAAAGGAAGGGTCTCGGATTGAAGATGCCATACACAGCAGCAGAAAGAAGGGAGATCAAGGATTGGCCTCTTTAGTCATACAAGTTGCAGAGGGAAAAGATTGTCTCTCGAGACGTAAAATGCTTTAGAATAAGTCATTGCATCAGACAAGCCCACACTTGAATTGAACATGATTTAAAATTTGTATGTGATGTCAAAATAACATTCTTGTCAAAGTATCAAATACAAAAAATTTCATTTGAAAAATACATAATCTATACTCAATGTTAATATATTGTTGTTTTTTTTTATACTTTATACTTTTTATAATTGTTTCCTTTTTTTCAAATGTATTTAACCTTTTAGTTTTGTTTTTAAATGAAATATTTATCATGGTAGTGTTTTATGGCAGCCTGTTTATCTTTCTTTTTTTTTTTTTTAATCTTGTATCTTTTTTTTAATCCTTTAGATTCCAGATTGTACAGACAGCACGCTTTCATTTCTCCACTCCTACTGGAACAAACTGGTGACTAACACTCTCAGGTAGATACTGCTTGTTTCTAGAATATTTGAGCTAATTACATTTTGTATGGGTTAGTACTGACTTACTTTTCATTGGACAAGCCACCACTGTAGCCATCTTGACTGAATGTAGAATAGGAAACAAAAAAAGGCTGAGAGAAGCAGAGTCTTTTTCTATCTAAATTCTTTAAGTACCACTTTCTTTCACCATCTCAAGCACTCACTCATACACTTTCCTGGTCGTGATTGACTGACACATCCCTCTCTCTGGTTGGACTAGTTCTCTTATATGTATGTAACTTGTGATTTACATAGGAAATATCCCAGTCTGAAGATATGCAAAGATTTGAGTGTTATTTTTAAATATTTTTTCTGAATAAAGATTTTGAATGTATATTAAGTTGTGTTCAAATGTTTTTTCAACAGGTTTATGTTCATGAATACCAAATTGCTGAAAGTTCTCTGCCAGTTAGTTCTCTTTGTTTATGCTTCCGCTACTACTATGACAGTGCTCAGTGCTCAGACCATGTTTCAAATGTGTGTCAACCACACTGGTTTTATGAATGTCATGATGACCAAAGAACACACAGAAGTTAAAAGTAAGTGAACATGTTCCACAGCTCCTCATTATGCATCTGCTTGTGTCTCTCGTCTGTTCCACAGCTCCTCATTATGCATCTGCTTGTGTCTCCCGTCTGTTCCACAGCTCCTCATTATGCATCTGCTTGTGTCTCCCGTCTGTTCTCGGCTCCTCATTATGCATCTGCTTGTGTCTCCTGTCTGTTCCACAGCTACTCATTATGCATCTGCTTGTGTCTCCTGTCTGTTCCACAGCTCCTTATTATGCATCTGCTTGTGTCTCCTGTCTGTTCCACAGCTCCTCATTATGCATCTGCTTGTGTCTCCTGTCTGTTCCACAGCTCCTTATTATGCATCTGCTTGTGTCTCCTGTGTGTTCTTGACATAACTAATATTGCTATCATTTTGATGAAGTTATTTATGTATATTCCCAGGTGAACTTGTCCATCTCCTACACCTTCTTGGGGACAAAGATCCTTCTGTATATGAAACTCATCTTTCTAAGGTCCTTATAGGATCATATAATGCAACTTTGTCTGAAACAGGTTGGATTTTTTTTTTTTCAGTTAAATCATTGGTCCATAAATTTATTACAATCTTATGTAGACTACTTTAGCATGACTTCAGTGAATAAAACTGATTTTCGAAAAAAACATGACCATGAAAATGTTGTTGTTTTCAGATCAGAGACTTCTGGATATGATCAAAAAATGTCAGAAAGATTCAAAAAAATTTGAGTGGTAAATATTTTATTCTTCATTCTTAACATTTTCTTATCCATGTTTTAAACAGCGTGTTCATTGTGATCAATCACTCCTAAATTAACATTTTTACCCCCAGTAATTATAGAATGCAATGTCCTACTATGTATAACAGTGTGATAGAAGGTTACCAACAGCTTCTTAAACTGCTATAAAATGAACTGTTCAGAATGAGAATACTAACTTAGCTAATATATTTGTGTGAAAACCAGATGTGTATAGCTTTTTTTTTTTAAATTTATTGAAACAAAAGGGACTATACATATTATGCTACATGTTGGATACTTTATGATGACTTGCCAGTACTCTAGTTGGTTGTTTTTTTAAATGTCCATTTCTTACAATTGTATTTCTAATTAGCCCATCAGTGTGGGGTAAGACTGCCATAGAGCGGCACACTGTATCCAAAGTACTAGGACCAACTCTAGACAAAGAAGCTTCAGTCAAATCTATCCTTGAACAAATAGATCAGAGACAAATGCAGGAATCTATTTTACATTTTCCTCTCCGAAGGACTCAGATGGTAATTACTAAATGGATATTTTACATTTTCTTATTTTAAAATAGACAATGGTTTAGATAGACCTTGAAATAACTATGTTCATTAGAAATGGATTCGTTGTGGAACTGAATGAATTATCCCCCCCCCCCCCACCCCTTTTCTTGTGCGTCTGTCAACACTGGCAACGTCTGTGCTTAAAAGTTGTTGTTTTTTCTCTTGTATACATTTTTGTTTAAAACTTGATCTTCAATAATTTTTTGCTTAGCATCAGAATTTCTTTCTTTCAACATTTTTTTATAGAGAAAGACGAGCTTAAAGAGTAGGGGCTTAAAAAAACTAATTTCTTTAGATTGATGTTGCAGATAGTATTTATATGGGCTAAAGAACTCAAGACAATGTGTTTTTGTTATATGTAAAGTTTTGTGAAAATATAAATACATAGCGTAAAAAAATAACAGCTAGAGCTGTTGACCTGTCCACAGAGCACAGTTAGTCAGTTTTCATGTTTTTAGATTGTAATGACAAGGATAATTAGGTTGATTTCCATTTATGTGTTTAAAATATAAATTTTTGTGACAATATGGATAAATATGATTTAAAAAGTTAATTTTTTTTTAATTTGATCATAAAATTTTTCCTAGTAACAAAGTTTGTTTTCTATTTTCTACAGTCCACCAAAGTCACACATGCCAGAGACTTCAAGTCTAAACCAACATGCTACGACCCTAATTTTTTGTTACCTTTGTTTGTACAGATTCTCTCACCTGGTAAGCTGCTAAATGTTTCTTAAGAAGCAGTGATACAAACACACATTGACATTAATTAGCTATGTAGCTATAAAAATTAATTCCTTCAAAGGTTAGCAGCCACTTGACTGATACAGAGTGTACAGGAAGTATTATTATGAGGATTTATTTACTATTTCTTTAATACAATTTCAACCTCAGATAAACTTGTTCCCCTGCGTTTGTTTGTTGAGAAGGGTTGCTTGAGTTACCTCCTTATTGCACTTAGCAGCCATGACATCAAGTGTCGTCGCTTGGCCTATCATGCACTAAATGACTTTCACGATCATGCCGAGGGTTCCAGGTGGCAGGAAAGACTAGAAGTAAATTATGTCTTAGACCTTATCAACGGCAGCAGAGACCAAGATGCTCAGAAATTGCCTTATGTTATAGCCTTGTTCTTTGCCAGGGTGGTGAAGATATTGTTGTATCCAGGTTTGTCAATGTCTTTTACATTTCATTGTTGTATAACTTTGTAGTCCATCAATATCTGTATCTCACAATATTTGTATCAACCAACATTTCTTTAGGTTTAGAAGTTTTCATTGTATTTCTAATCATGTATGACCGTACATTAAATACAATTTTCTCTTACAGCTGACCCACTTTATGTTCCTCTATTCAAATTTTTTGTTGCCAAATCTGAGATTGACTTACGGAACATTCCAGAATTTTACCAGCTGTTTTTTAGTCCACATCTTCAGGTATTGCTTTTGGTTTTATAATTTTAATGGAAAAAAAAACAAACAAACATGTGACTTGTGTTAAATAGTGAGTGTGGCTAACAAAAGCTGGCTATATATCTATAATACAGTTCAGCTGTTGAAATGTTTCTCCAGGGATCTATTATTGAAGATGATTGGGAAATTAGTGCAAGGCATGAGTCCTCGCAGGTTTCAGACATTTCTTCATGAAATATTTGAAGCCAATCAGGGTCACTCAATCCTAATCTGCTTCATTATACTTTGGCCATACAGACAAAGCTTAGGCTAGTTTTGATTAGCCAGTGATTTACAAATATGGAAAGAAAATTCTTCCACAGAATGCAACACTGTATTATACAATTACAAGTGAAGAGCTCCCTGTCCACACCTGTTCCCTTAAAAAAAGTCCTTTCCAACAATCAATCAGGTTAATGGTGCCTTTGGCACTGCTTCTCTACTCTTTTTTTATTTTCAAGATTCACATAATTAGATTTAAAATATGAATGGACATTTGTCACTAATAAGATCATTTCTTTTTCTTGTTTGGTTTGATCATTCAACGTGTATCTACTTGACAGTACAAGCAAGAAAGAAACTGGCTGCTTTCACTTCTCTCTGATGGCTTGAGGGAAACGTCAGACTATTGGATCTATCAGAAGAAACTGATCTTTAAAATCCTCTTTTGCTTCTATGACTCTTCTATCAGTGACTTTAAATCTCAAGTAAGTTTGATGCATAAAAAAATCAGATTTATATTTCTTATAAAATTGTCTATATCCCTAGAATTGATTAGAATTAAATATTAAATAATAATTAATTGTTTTTCTCCCTCAGGAACTAATTCTAAAAACTCTACAAAATGCCAGCCAAGAAAAGTTTATAGCTGTTGATCTAGTCAGAAAACATGGGCTGATGTCCTGGCTCTTGAATGTGTCTAAAGGATTGTAAGTAACTCATTGGTTAATCCTGGAGTTCAGTCTCTTTCTCTCCTTACTCTACTGAACAGTGGACGAGGTTCTTCTCTATGGCCCCCCATGGTCTTCAAATGTTTAGTGGAATTCATGCACTTCATGAGGAGCATGTTAGGTTTACTTTTTTTTTTTTTACATATGTAATTATTTTTCTATTCATATCAGACAAAAGTAACTTTTGCATTTGAGATTAAAACATAAATACAGATCTCATGCAGACTCAACCTACTTAATTTGTTACACTCAAAGACATTGTCTTCTAGTTCTATACAAGTTTTCTACTAGCCTCTGTGACTTGTACAAGTTTTCTACTAGCCTCTGTGACTTGTACAAGTTTTCTACTAGCCTCTGTGACTTGTACAAGTTTTCTACTAGCCTCTGTGACTTGTACAAGTTTTCTACTAGCCTCTGTGACTTGTACAAGTTTTCTACTAGCCTCTGTGACTTGTACAAGTTTTCTACTAGCCTCTGTGACTTGTACAAGTTTTCTACTAGCCTCTGTGACTTGTACAAGTTTACTTTTCACCTTTTGTGCTTTTATGTCTCCCTGTCATTTGGAATAAATGTTTTCCAGCTGCATGATTCAGAAACCATTTGTTATTTTTTTTCCCTGTTCTGATTGATTGGTCATTGTTCTGACCACATAACACCCTTGTTACAGTCAGCCACAGAAACAGAGGACCTTTACATCATCGGCCCCACAGAACGCTAGGGAGGGATACTTTTTACCTTCACCTATCCCATAGTCTGTTGTACCGTTAAGGCTTCATACAAGATCTGTTGATGTCTTTCTCCATTTCATTCAATAACAGGCCTGTCCATTCTTATATGATGTCTTCCCATCCTGTTCTATGTCTGTCTCTCCCATCGCATTCTCTGTCTGCATCTTCTTTACTTTTTTTTTTACTGGTCTGATCAATTTTCTGTGGAATAATGAAACAAACCACATTAAATCTTTTACGTACAAGAAGCCAAGTTCAGTTTCTAATCAATGATTATGAGTTTTTATTGTGGCTGGCACCTTGGTCATCTAATCCCTCAACAAGTTTTAAAACTTAGGTCTTAGTTGGAAGTTTTAATAGTGAATATAGAGTTGTGACTGTCTGGACATTACAAGTGACCTAACTTCTGTTTTACTCTCACCTAGATCAAGATGTCCTGACCACACTGAGCTTGTCTGTGATCTGGTGCACACTCTCTGGATTACCTTGGCTACAATGAACTATGCAACATCTTCACCTGGCACTTTGACCAAACCTGGGGATGGTTGGAAGGCTACAGAGGTGGACAATGACATTGTTGATGAGGATGTTGAAATGCAAGATGGAAACAAAGACACAAAACCGGACAAGAAAACCAAGATCACCAGTGGTCAGTCTGCCAATGTTCCAACATCTACCAAGGTGGAAATGGGTTTGGTGGTCAAGTGTATTATCTGGACTTTAAGGTGAGTGTTCTCATCAGACTTGTTTCTTTGAATGGGTTTTAACACTATGTATGTTGAGCAGTTCACCTCTTCAGGTAGACACAATGCTAACCTAGTCAAATTGTTTCAATGAGAAAATATGAACACATTATTTCTTTTAAGTCTAGAATTAGCATCACATGACTTCTTGTTCTCTTTTCACTTTTATTGATACAATCTTCCTGTTCTATTCCTCTCTCCTCTCTGTCTTGAAATGTTTGCCTTTTTCTGTTAGTCTCTTGTGTTACGTATCTAGGCGTTGTTTTTTTTCTTCTTTCTTTGACCTGTTGCGGTCGAGAGACGGGTAGGTTGTCTGCCCCTTGTGTAATAAGTTTTTTTTTTCTTTTTTATTCGTCAAGCCACACAGACAGTGACCGGTCCTTGACCTGTGTGTGTACCTCTGGTTGAAAGGAGGGTGTTTTTTTTTTTCTTCTGTCTCTTTGAAGAGCGTTCTAGATCTGGGTGTTGATGACTTTCTATTCTAGAAATTACGAGATATCGACGCGCGGTAGATTATATAAGACCGCTCGCGTAACGTTGACAGACAGACATACGGAGACAGCCGTGGGACAGAATAGCGGAGACATTGCGTTACCCGTGCGTGGTATACCACTTGATTGTGTAAGTTTTTTTTTTTTATTCAAGGCCTTGCTTGTATTTGTAATTATATTTTCAAACTCTTGTATTGTAATATTTTTACATGCCATTTTTGTAAAAGGGTTTTGGTCAACACATCAATTCTGTATTGAGTAAATGTTTATTTTTCTTTCTTGTAACTTTATATTTGATTAAACATTAAGTTGATAGTTTACCTTCCGATTTCTTGTGTCATTTTTTTTTGTTATTCATTGTAAGTCTTTGATTAAATTCAGACTTAAGATAAGTGACACAACTCCTTTTCTATTGTCACGTTCCCCTAGGCAAGCCATTTAAAAGTAGAATTCAATTCGTAATACGTGACAAAAGAAGTTTGAGGGCTTTCGTCCCGGATATTTTTCTGAACCTATTTTCATCTTACTTGAGTAATTTTGTAAAGGCGAAGTTGACTTTAACAAAAATTTTTTTGTTTGTTCAAAGAGTCGGAAGTAAAGTATCAATAGTATTGACCAAACTCTCTTAAGGTTTTTTGTTGTACTGATTTTGTACTGTATATTTACATTGTATACATTTTTTGCTTGTAATAGTTGTTAGTTAGTCATGGATATTCAGGTTTTTCTTGCAAATCCCTCTGTGGAAGAGCTTGATGCTTTTACTAGGAAGGAACTGGTCCTTATTTCTAAACATTTAGGGTTAAAAATAAAATCAAATGCCCTTAAACAAGAAATCAGAGATAACATTGTAATCCATTATGTAGACGAGGAAGTGTTTTCTGAAGACCTTTTAGAAACCCTTAGACCCGATGAGGGTAAATCAGATGTAGAACTTCAGATAAAATTAAAACAAATGGAAATAGAAGCCCAGTTAGCTTTAAAAGAGAAGGAAATTATCTTGGGGAAACAAAAAGAATTAGAGCTTGCGGCTAGAGAGCAGAGAGAAATTGAACAAAAAGAATTAGAGCTTGCAGCGGCTAGAGAGCAGAAAGAAATGGAAATGAAATTACAAATAGAGTTTAAAAAATTAGAGTTAGCTGCTAATGTAAGACCAGATTCCTCCCCTGCCAGTCATACTGCTGAAGCAACAAAATTTTTGAAAATAATTCCACGCTTTAATGAAGCCACAATTGACAATTATTTTCCACAATTTGAACTTGCTGTGAAAAATTTTAATGTACCTGAAACTTTGTGGCCCACTTTGCTGCAAACAGTTTTGACTGGTAGAGCTGCAGAGGTATTTTGTTCTTTGACCATTGAACAACAAAAAGATTATAATGTTGTTAAGGCCTTAATTCTTAAGGCATATGAACTTGTTCCGGAAGCTTACCGAAAGCAGTTCAGGGATTGTCGCAAATCGGATGGCCAAACCCATGTAGAATTCCTGCGGGAAAAGGAGCGACGCTTTGAGAAATGGCTCACTTCCAGGGAAATCGGCACCGACTTTGCCAAATTCAAGAACCTAATGCTGATGGAAGAGTTCAAGAGTTGTGTGCGGCTGGACGTCCGTACGCATATAGCTGATCGTGGCGAGGAAGATGTGCACAAGGCTGCAGTGTTGGCAGACGATTATATAATATCACATCAATTTGCCAAGTATACGACGGATGTCAAGCCAAAACAAGTCAAACAGCCTGAGTCCATTGCTAGCAACTCCATCAAGAACAGCAGTACAAATGACAGAAAACCTACTACAAGTAAAGCTACTTGTTCCTACTGCAAACGAGAAGGCCATAAAGTTGACGATTGTTGGAAACTGAGGAAGAGAAACGAAAAAGCTCCTTCAAAAGTCAGCGCTTGCACAGTACAGTGGTCGTCGAGGTTTACTCCCTCATCATCAAGCCATATCAAGAATACCTCGACACCACCTGTTTCAAATGTATTGACTGTACAAGACTCTCCGAAAATGTCTCCACGGTGTTCAAATGACTCAACAGTGAGTTCTTCAAATTCATCTTTACGATGTTCCAATGACTCAAACAAGAGTTTTTCAAATACATCAAGCCGATGTTCCAATGACTCTATCCAGAGTTCCCATAATACATCACCCCGATGTTCCAATGACTCTATCCAGAGTTCCCATAATACATCATCCCGATGTTCCCATGACTCTATCAAGAGTTCCCATAAGACATCACCCCGATGTTTCAATGACTCTATCCAGAGTTCCCATAATACATCATCCCGATGTTCCCATGACTCTATCCAGAGTTCCCATAAGACATCACCCCGATGTTCCAATGACTCCATCAAGAGTTCTCCAAATACATCCACAAGATGTTCTACTGACTCAAGAAAGAGTTTCTCCACTGCGTCTCCTAGAGATGTCAATGACTCCAGCGAGAGTTCGACCCAAGTCCAGTCTGCATCAACCAAAATTGATGTTTTATTAGAGGATTTTAAGCCTTTCATTTCGGAAGGAATTGTATCACTACCCGGTGATTCTACAAGTCTACGACCTATCACCATTTTGAGAGACACAGGTGCCTCACAATCGTTACTTTTAGAGGGTATCTTGCCCTTGTCTAAATCATCATCGACTGGGAAGAGCATCCTGTTACGAGGCGTAGAGCTTGGATGTATAGATGTGCCTCTACATCTAATCGACATAAAGTCAAATCTCATTACTGGACCGGTTGTTGTAGGTGTCCGACCAACATTACCATTGGAAGGCATCTCGTTGCTGTTAGGCAATGACTTAGCAGGTGGAAAGGTGATAGCCGAACCCATCGTCACTAAAACACCCGACTTATCTGCTACACCCGAGGAAGACCTAGAGTTATATCCAGCGTGTGCAGTAACAAGGGCAATGAGGTTGAAAGCATCTCAAGAAGAAAACGTCATCAAAGCCAACAGTAACCAAGATGATGTGGACTTGAGCACCACATTCTTTGCTTCTCTTGAAGAAGAACCAACGCCAAATTCTGAAAAGCCGGCATCAACTCGAAAACAGTTGATTGAGGACCAAAAGAAGGATCCAGAGCTCGCCAAACTCCGAGAAACCGCAATGACATCACAAGAGGCAGAGCTAGCATCAACGTGCTACTACATCCAAGATGATATGCTCTTCAGGAAATGGAAACCTCCAGACGCATCCAACGAAGAAGAATGGAGAATATGCCATCAAATCGTGTTACCAGAAAGATACCGAGCGTACATCATGAATCTGGCTCATGACACACCAATGTCAGGTCATCTCGGCATCCACAAGACATACCACAAGATTATGTCACACTTCTTCTGGCCACGTTTGAAGAAAGATGTCATCCAGTACTGCCGATCCTGTCATGCCTGTCAGATGGTTGGCAAGCCAAATCAAAAGATCCCTGTTGCTCCTCTGAAGCCGATTCCAGCCTTTGAAGAACCTTTCAGCAGAGTACTTATTGACTGTGTTGGTCCTCTCCCAAGGACAAAAGCTGGCAACCAATACCTGTTGACCATTATGTGTGCTTCAACTCGTTTTCCTGAGGCTATTCCTCTAAGGAACATAAAAGCATCAAACATTGTGAAGGCCTTAATCAAGTTCTTTACTCTATTTGGTCTACCAAAGTCCATCCAATCGGACCAAGGAACGAATTTCACGGCCAATCTTTTCAAGCAAGTCATGACTCAGTTGGGCATCAAACACTGCATGTCGAGTGCGTATCATGCCGAGTCGCAAGGCGCTCTTGAGCGATTCCATCAGACTCTCAAGAACATGATCCGAACCTATTGCTTTGAGCACGAAAAAGACTGGGACGAAGGAATCCACATGCTACTGTTTGCAACCCGTGAATCCGTCCAGGAATCGTTGGGATTCAGCCCTTTTGACTTAGTCTTTGGCCATTCGGTGCGCGGTCCCTTGAAATGTATAAAAGAGACTTTGTTGTCACCAACTGTCACTGAAGGACTTTTAGACTATGTAAGTAAGTTTAAAACTAGACTTTATGATGCTTGTGTTCTGGCCAAAAATAACTTACAAAACACCCAATCCAGCATGAAACGCTGGTATGATAGAAAGGCCCGTGTTAGAGAATTTTCTCCCGGGGATAAGGTGCTTGTATTTTTGCCCATACCAGGTCAACCCTTGCAAGCCAGATATTTTGGTCCCTATGAAATTGAGACCAAAATTAGTGACCTCAATTACACAATCAAAACCCCTGACCGTAGGAAAAAGACTCAGCTATGTCATATAAACATGCTGAAGCCTTATGTATCTCGGCCAGATCACTCAGATAAGAGTAATTGTGTTTTAAATACAGTCAAAAGTTGTTCAAATAGCCATGTTTCTCCTATTGATGATGATATTGTAAAGGAGAAATTTGGACAATACAAAATCCCTAATTCTTTTGTATTACAGAATTTGGATGTAAAACTGTCTCATCTGTCTTCGACAGAACGGCCAGTTATCATGAAGCTCATTAATGAATTTAATGACATTTTTTCTGATGTACCAAAACAGACTAATGTTATAATGCATGATGTAGATGTTGGCGAGGCTACTCCAGTCAAGCAGCATCCTTACAGGGTTAACCCTGAAAAACTTGCCATACTTAGGTCAGAAATCAAGTATATGCTTGAAAATGACCTCATTGAACCAAGTTCCAGTAGCTGGAGCTCCCCATGTGTCTTGATACCTAAACAGGACAAGACTTATCGTTTTTGTACAGACTACCGTAAGGTAAATGCTGTCACAAAGACCGATTCGTTTCCTATCCCTAGGATAGACGATCTCATAGATCGTATTGGTGACGCTAAGTACATCACCAAAATAGACCTACTTTCAGGTTATTGGCAGGTTCCCCTGACTGATAGGGCAAAGGAAATCTCCGCCTTTGTCACCCCTGATGGTCTGTACCAATACAAAGTGATGCCATTTGGCATGAAGAATGCTCCTGCCACTTTCCAGAGAATGATAAATGCCCTGCTTGCTGACATGGAGAATTGCCACGCATACATAGACGATGTAGTAATTTTTAGCCAAGATTTTTCTAGCCATTGTAAACAACTGCATTGTCTTTTTAATAAACTGTTACATGCAAAAATTACTGTAAACCTGAGTAAGAGTGATTTTTGCCAGGCTTCAATCCAATACTTAGGCCATATTGTAGGACAAGGCCAGGTGAAACCTGTAATGGCCAAAGTAGAAGCTATCCAAGCTTTCCCTATCCCTGCTGATCGGAAACAACTCCGAAGATTTTTGGGAATGTCTGGATATTATAGAAAATTTTGCGAAAATTTTTCTGTCATTGCCAGTCCTTTAACAGACCTCCTGAGAAAGAACGTCCGATTTACTTGGACGGATGAATGTCAGAAAGCCTTTAACCAGATCAAGCAGATATTATCTAGCTCTCCCATTTTGATGGCTCCTGACTTCGGAAAACCTTTTAGGTTAGCTATTGACGCCAGTGACACAGGTGTTGGGTCAGTCCTTTACCAAGAAGATAATTTCCAAGTAGAGCACCCTATTTGTTTCTTTTCCAAGAAATTTAATAGACATCAAAGAAATTATTCTACTGTGGAAAAAGAATGTCTTGGGTTGATTCTTTCTATACAACACTTTGATTTTTATATCAGTGGGTCCAGATGGCCACTGGTTGTATTTACTGACCACAATCCCCTTACATTTATCCACAAAATGTCTGGCAAGAACCAACGACTTCTCAGGTGGAGTTTATTTTTACAAGAGTACAACCTAGATCTTAAACACATAAAAGGCAGCGAAAATGTTATCGCCGATGCCTTATCTAGATTGTAAAAAAGTATTTTGATGTATATATTTTTTTTATATATATCATGATAAATACATTCTGTAATGTAAATTTTTTTTTTGTAGTTCTAAAAAGATTTCCATTTCGTGGAAATGTAAACTTTTTATTTTTAGGGGGGAGGTGTTACGTATCTAGGCGTTGTTTTTTTTCTTCTTTCTTTGACCTGTTGCGGTCGAGAGACGGGTAGGTTGTCTGCCCCTTGTGTAATAAGTTTTTTTTTTCTTTTTTATTCGTCAAGCCACACAGACAGTGACCGGTCCTTGACCTGTGTGTGTACCTCTGGTTGAAAGGAGGGTGTTTTTTTTTTTCTTCTGTCTCTTTGAAGAGCGTTCTAGATCTGGGTGTTGATGACTTTCTATTCTAGAAATTACGAGATATCGACGCGCGGTAGATTATATAAGACCGCTCGCGTAACGTTGACAGACAGACATACGGAGACAGCCGTGGGACAGAATAGCGGAGACATTGCGTTACCCGTGCGTGGTATACCACTTGATTGTGTAAGTTTTTTTTTTTTATTCAAGGCCTTGCTTGTATTTGTAATTATATTTTCAAACTCTTGTATTGTAATATTTTTACATGCCATTTTTGTAAAAGGGTTTTGGTCAACACATCAATTCTGTATTGAGTAAATGTTTATTTTTCTTTCTTGTAACTTTATATTTGATTAAACATTAAGTTGATAGTTTACCTTCCGATTTCTTGTGTCATTTTTTTTTGTTATTCATTGTAAGTCTTTGATTAAATTCAGACTTAAGATAAGTGACACAACTCCTTTTCTATTGTCACGTTCCCCTAGGCAAGCCATTTAAAAGTAGAATTCAATTCGTAATACGTGACACTTGTTTGAATGGAATTACTTGCTTGTGCATTTAGCACCAGTAGCCTCCCTTTAATTGAGTTTCTTCCCCCCCCCCCCCCCCCCCAAACCTTTACTTGGGTCTCCTTGGATGTACTTCATATTGTAGCCAACATATTATTGTTAGTTTGTTATTATCATTAAATTAAATTTGTTAACTGTGACAAACCTTCAATACAATATGTTTGTACTATCCCTGCAGGAATCCTTCCTATCAAAGTCTGTTGAAGCTGTTAGAGGTCATGAATATGTTGTTGTCTTCTGACACTCAAGTTGAGCCCACACTGGAATGGGACAGAAAGACAGTCTGTTGTGTCAGTCTTAGCCCAGTAGAGGCCAGCCTCCTGTTGTACCATGCTGCCAACATATTACAGTTACCCAGAATTGCAGTGAAGGCTACTGAACTCTTGAAACAGGAAGGAGTTGTTCCAGAGACACTATTGACTAAAGTTACTTCAAGACCAGAGATCACATTAACAAAGAGAGATCACTCTAAAACAGAATATGTCACTGAAGCAGATGATCTTAATGATGATTCATTACTAAATAACACTGTAGGGGAACTCACTGATGAGCTGTTCAAGACAGAACAGGATGGTGACCTACATAAGACATTCAGTTTTGAAGAAAAACAAAAACTGCTGTATTTAGTCTGTAGAATATCAAATGTAACCAGGACACTTCAGTTTGTATGAATATCAAATGTAACCAGGACACTTCAGTTTGTATGAATATCAAATGTAACCAGGACACTTCAGTTTGTATGAATATCAAATGTAACTAGGACACAACAGTTTGTATAAATATCAAATGTAACTAGGACACTTCAGTTTGTATAAATATCAAATGTAACTAGGACACTTCAGTTTGTATGAATATCAAATGTAACTAGGACACTTCAGTTTGTATGAATATCAAATGTAACCAGGACACTTCAGTTTGTATGAATATCAAATGTAACTAGGACACTTCAGTTTGTATGAATATCAAATGTAACTAGGACACTTCAGTTTGTATGAATATCAAATGTAACTAGGACACTTCAGTTTGTATGAATATCAAATGTAACCAGGACACTTCAGTTTGTATGAATTCTTGAACTGATGTAGATAAAATGAAATTACAACAGATTTACAAATTATCTTGTGTCACCTTCTGTTTGTAAAGGTCAGATGCATCAATAATCTGAGAGAAGTACCAAATAAAAGTAGAATAAAAATGATGTATTAAATTACAGGTACATAGTGAATAGTGTATTCAGCAAGTATTTAAAGTAAGGATATAAGAGACACAATTGTTTCTGTAAGGTTAGGGTTTCAACACAGCCCAAAGTTATCAGAGACATCACTATGTTAAAAGACCACAATGCTAGATTATTTTGATCTTGTGATCACTATAGAGTAAGAATCATTTGATTAGCTGATCCTTGTTGGAAACCAATTGATGGAGCAGTGTAGTTATAATACCAGTTATATAAAGACTAACTAGACAACAGACTGAACTTCTGGTCTTTGGAACAAGTCAAATGGAAGTCTCTTTCTTCACAGATCAATGTACTATTATAAGGGTTTTAATGGTTTTTTTTTACAAAGCTTCTATCAACTCACTCTGTCTGACTGGTACAAAGTTTGTACACAGTATTTCTCCTACAGCCAACTTGGATCAAGCTGAACATTGTGCACAATTATTTCTTGTCCCTGACAAAACAAGTATCAATTTAAAAAATAATCAAACTTTTGGTAGTTAATTATTTTGTTTGGTATTGAACAAGGGAAAGAAATTGTACATCACAGATGTGGTATTAGTTGAATTAGTCCCCTTTATACTTAGTGTAGAGAATGAGGTTGTCACTTGAAGTTTTGAAACTAACAATAAATCTGTTTTCATATGCACTTTGCTGACATAGTGGTTAGTGTATAGGCTTGAGGAGGCTTCAGCCCTTGAGTTTGAATTCAAGTTGTACTGGTACAGACAAGTGATAGAATCATAGTGTATTGAGCAAACTTAAAGCATGAAACAAAAACAATTGGTAAAAATACTTCTTGTCACACAAAGTTATAATTGTTAGTCTAGATCTATTACAATTTTAATTACATTACTGATCCAAACTAATTGATACAATTACTCTTAATATAAACTTTGTTGTTTGTAAAAAAACATTTTTTCTCTTTTTTGCTTTAACCTTGGGTTAGGGTGACTGAGTGAAAAGTTTCTGGACCAAGACCAATAAAAGCAGCCATCTTCAGACTTTATTTAAACACAGTGAAAGTCATGATAAATAAAAATGATAGTACATTTTTTTGTTAATGTACAAAAGCTGTAGCCTATGAAAAGCAAGACCATGGCTATGTCCATTCCAAGACAAATGGTTCACTGTTAAACATTTACTCATTACAGAGAACTAGCTTACGGATGTAACGAAAATCGTGAATGTCTAGTTCTACTTTCTGGTACTTCAGTTTACTACAAACAAATGTAATGAGCTCACTGCAGGACTCTCTAGTCTATTACTACCGCATCAATATTAACTTTTTAAATTAAGAGATCCATCTAATAATAATTCACACATTTCGTTCTCGTGATAAGAGAATCAATGGATGCACCAAATGTTTGTTAAACTATTGTCAGTGAACCAGTTGACTTAGATCACATTGTGAGAACCATGTTTGTTAAACTATTGTCAGTGAACCAGTTGACTTAGATCACATTGTGAGAACCAGGTCTGGTAAACTATTGTCAGTGAACCAGTTGACTTAGATCAAATTGTGAGAACCATGTTTGGTAAACTATTGTCAGTGAACCAGTTGACTTAGATCACATTGTGAGAACCAGGTCTGGTAAACTATTGTCAGTGAACCAGTTGACTTAGATCAAATTGTGAGAACCATGTTTGGTAAACTATTGTCAGTGAACCAGCTGACTTAGATCAAATTGTGAGAACCATGTTTGGTAAACTATTGTCAGTGAACCAGTTGACTTAGATCAAACGGTTGTCTAAAAACACATTATCTTGACACTGTGTAGGACAGTTGGTAACTATGGAAAACAAAAGACCTGCTACATAGAGACTACTTGCGGATCCACAACTTTCCAACCCCTAAAACGCCCAGTAAACCCTTTGTATAAACGCACACACAGCATGTATCGGAACCCCAACGCCAAGCGTCTTCTTGCATCCTTAACTGCAGAAACGCATTCTCATAACATCTAAGGTCACGATTGAAGTATAATATAGATTGAATTGAGATTCCAAAGAAAAGTCATATAAGTGCATGTATGTGTCGGGAATGCATAATGGAGCGGGTGTTTCCAAATCAAGTCAAAATTCTGTCTGAGAAAGTACGTTTGCAGGTAAAAAAAAACAGACAGAAAAGAAAAAAAGCGTGCCTTAGAATTTCAATGCAACAGATCCACTCATTCCCGGCTATGTTCGGTTGATTGTTAAAATGTGGCCCGTTTATTACAATTAAATAAAAAAAAGAAAATAATGGGGCGTTCCGGTCATAATTATCAATATAAAGTCTGGGCATAAATCAACGGGCGTAGCCGGTGTGTACTGCTAGTTGATTTGTTCCTAGGCTTTATATTGTTTATTAGGTCCGGAACACCTCATTTATATTTACACATAAATTATGTGTAGGCTAAAGCCTTCTCATGCTTCTCAAACCAACGCGGTAAACACTCTGCTAGTGAAGAGTCTATAAAATAGAAGATTGTATACATGTAGTTATCTAATGTTTCTATTTCATGTTTGTGTTCACTAACCCTCAGAAAGGAGCCTAAGATAAAGGGGACTTATTTAGCTTATACCACCACTTTAGTCAAGTACTATTTCTTTCTCTTATTTGAAATACCAATTTATTATTAATAGTTAATGGGTTGTTTTTTTTAAATTGATTCTTGTTTTGTGAGGTAAAAGAAATAATGTGCGAAATTTCAGCTTGATCCGAGATTGGGTGTCGGAGAAATAACGTGTACAAACTTTTGGAAAGACAGACAGACATACAGAGTGAGTTGATATAAGCTTTATAAAAAAGTAAAATGAATATTTTCAGTTATAGTTATATAGATCTATGTGAAGCTAGCTAAACAATTTCTTAGTAAGCAATAAGCCTACTAAGAGATTTAAAAAAAAACTTTTTGCAAAATTTACAATTTAACAATTTACTTAAAAACTTTGGTACACAAAAACCCATCAAATAGTTATTGATAAAAAAAAGAAGGTTATTTAGAGAAGCTTATGGTCCGACAGTTAGGTTGGGCAGGGCACATATCCCCTATGGAGGACAAACGTATGCCATAAGCAGTCCTTTTTTGTGAGCTAAAAGGTGGTCGACGTAACAGAGGTGCCCCACGGAAGCGATTTAAAGACCAGCTTAGGCGCCAACTTGCCTTAGCTGACATAGAAGAGAGTACCTGGTTGCATGCGGCTTCAGAACAAGCTGGAGGTCACTCACAAAGGCCGCGGGATACATATTTGAGACCATAAGAAAATCCACTGCCGAGGACAGACGCTGACGGCGAAAAGAAAATCATAATCGACCACCGGCGGACAATGTCATGGATGTGACAAAATATGTAGGTCACAGCTGGGGCTGCGTAGCCATGGGAAATACTGCACTCCTCATTAATCTTTGAACTCGAAGACAAGTATATATTATTAACATAAGTAAAGAATTCGTATACAAATTGTGTGATTTCTCTACTAAACTTCGCTCGGGGGTGGGTCGGCCGAGTGGGTGAATGGGACAATCGCCTCCCCCCCCCCCCCCCCCCCCGTATCCGCCAGTGTTTGAACCGTTTGTTATAAAATAAGCATGGATTTTAAACAATATCTTTCCTACCAAAGCCAGGGCGTTACTATTAAAGACATTGGCATATTTGCTAAACAGGATGTGACGTAACAGATGCAGTCGTTCTGAATTTCCTTCAGTTTCGTCGTTTTCCTAATACTCTAATAGTTCCTCCATTTGACTCGTTCGATGAAAAAGATCTTAGACATGCCTGTTTTGTTAGCTCAACATGAAACGTAGATGCCCTTCACTCTCGCAGTGGCTTCTTTTGTTGCAAGGTACACCATTTTAATTCTAAATAGATTTTGTCTATTATTATTATTATTTTGTATGTGTTTATACTTATACTTATAGATCTATCTATATCAACTATATCATGTTATAGATCTAGATTCTAGATTATAATTCATCTAAATTTTAATGATATAAATTACCGATGTTCCTAAAAAGAAGAAGATAATTACCGGTACTTTATATTAGTCTATGTAATAATTTGCGGTATATAGACTAAGATCGCAATATTGATCATAACTGGAAATGTGTTATTTATAATTCCACAAGATAGCTGTTGACATCATGGATGTGGCGTGCTTATGGGGCTTTGTGGTGGTTACAGAATAGGAATTTAAAGATTCCCCGTGGTCATCCAGCAGACCGGATCCAGGGGCCGTGCTCTACGCATGTGATAGATCCAATGGTCACTGTCATTGTGGAATTTTCAGACAGGACTAGGGGTGAAGAGATCCCGGTCCACGCCTGACCGTTAGGAGAAATCAAGGCGTTCATTTATCAGTCTATCTAGTTATGACTTCAAATGATTTTAGCTGCACACACACTGGTAGCCCGCTGCATTTTGGTAGCCAACTTCACAATCTACAGTTAAAGGCAAACTGAAAATATGTCAATCTTCTTCAGCAGGAATGATGTCAGTTATTTTTTTAGAATCGCCACGAACTTACTTCTAGTTATCATTTATGTCTTTCTTCTGTCAATGAATTTATAACGCGAAAAGCGACAAGTCAGAATGTTAACTAGCTTCATGGACAAGAGAAGATGTTTGACAATTTATGGTGGCTCCAAATACTTTGATTTTTTTTTCATGTATCTTAAAGTAACATTTCATTTGTTCCTGTGACATATAGGATCTTAAAATTCGAAATCTAAGAGCCATGCCAAATCTTCAAGTATTTCACATTCCGTAAACCAAGTTCTCTCAACACGCTATTTTGTTGTTCACTTCTCTAAATCCCTCAAAGACTTATCTTTCGCACAGAATGCATAGATTTAAGGACAAATTGGAATGGGCTATTTGTAAGTCCTTGGGAGCGAATACTTTGACATCGAAACATGAATTGTTATTAAAGGCAGTCTTACAGTGGATGTCTCTGAGTATAATGCACACTAGGAAAACAACATTGTTCTCAAGATGGATTTGGTCGATAATCCAAACAAATCCAGAGATTTTCCTTCTCATGTTTGAAGCTCTATTTGTTGCAATATTGTCTATTCTTGATCAAGGTATTTTCAAAATTCTTAGCTCCTCTACAAATTCATGAAAAATATCTTGCACTCATGTCGTTTCCAAATAGGGCCGCTAACTCTCAGACAAATTGTCGTCAATGTCACTTATAAATATTATTGATTGTGCAGTATCATTGGCATTGGCAATTTCGTGCATAGTAATGGAGTAACACTAAAATCTACTCGTCTTTAACTGTGATGTAACATTATCTATTGAATCGATTCTATTTTTTTAAATTAAATATACTTATTTAAAAATCATTTTTACTATTCGGCCATAAATCATTGCAAACTTGTATCATACATTGTTGATCTAATCCTCCATAAAAAATGGAAATGTTGTATTTCTTTGATCAATGTTGTACTCTACAATAGAACTTGCAGGTGTAGCAACTTTCTGAGAACAAAGTCAATTTTTGTAAAAGATTTTGCTTGTTTAACTCTTTCTATCCGTAATTATTTACCACAATCTAGTGGAATCAACGTTGATATCGGCTGTTAGGAGAGATAGAGTTAATAATTGTTATCGAAAATTGGCCATGAATACATAAAGAATATTTTTATTATTACCTAATTTAGTTTTTCTTGACGTTTTGCAGACCAGATAAAACTTTATTTCATTAAAATTATACCTTCCGTTGTTTATTTAGTTGGCCCTAGAGACTACTGTAAGGTAATAATGTATACAATGTATACAATCTAATCTTCTAGCATGTGTAGTACAAGTTATATGCGCAGAGAACAGCACGCTACACGACTACTGTATCAAACAATTGCCTTTATTTGACACACAGACTAGAGGACAGCTTTCTTTGGTTAATTTGATTCGAATGTGTGGGTAAGTCTGAGAACATTAGTAGCATGGCGCCCACAGGCAGGTGCAAGGGGGGGGGGGGTGAACGTACACATTTTGTGTACCATCAGATTCCATTATTTTGTACTGAGTAACAACTTAGCAAGTAGTGCTTACACTGTGCTGTAAGGACAAGCATTGTAAAAAGATCACAACACTACAGGATATAAAACGTTCTTCACTGGCCATCTGTGAATTTGATCAACAGAGCACTGGCAGCAACAAGAGACTAAAATACGAGCAGAGGCATCATGAATTATCTACTTTCCTGGGTCTGATGGTAGCACAGTCACTGCTGCAAGTGTAGAGCAGCCAGAAACCTCGCAGACTGCCCGACCAGAAGTCTATATATAAACTTGTATATTAGAACAGAACTGACAATGCTGTTCATTGCGAGTCTCATAGACATTACCTTGTTGTCAATAACCTGATGACGTTTTGGAAATACGTAATGCTGTAGGTGTCATCAAAAAGACTATTAAATTCTTTCCGTGACAGTCCAAAGCTATAAGCGTTGGTACCAAATTTACCTCTTTTCTATAAGACACGATGGTCTGAGAAATACAAATCCATTCGAGCTTTTAGTCTCAACTTTAAGATGATCTCTGACTGTTTGGCGGATCTTGAAATAATGGTTGCTGGTAAAACCAAACAAAACTGCACATGTGTTCCTCAATGCCTTCTCCTCATCTAGGTTTCTGTTGTCTTTTCATTGTTGCCAGTTATTCATCCGTTCTTGAACCAGTTATCCAGATGTTGCAGACTGTCCAATTTAACATAGTGACCGCTCAACATCACTTCAGAAGTTTTATTTCCATAATAAAAAACTTCAGTGATCATGCCGGTGAACACTGCTGGGATGACATCCAGTCCGACAAACTGGGTATTGAGTTGGTGCTTCTTTGGATTAGCTGTCGATTAACCCAATGACCAAAAACCACATATTTTTTTATTAGGCCTACTGAACACAGCTTTATAGTCCGTATCTTGACTCGCTTGTTTTGGCATCGTCTCGCTTTTCGAGCATTGATGCTATCCAGTCTAACCTTTTTTGTCTGCATGTAAGAGCTGGACGTGAACAATGCAAAAGTCTACTTCTTGTCAGTAAAGCACTGGGTCGTATCAATAATGAATAATATGAATTTTGAATACGTGACGATGAACTGGTTCGATTACTAGCATTCACAATCACATGTTGTAGGCATTGTCACGTTGGACACTGACGAATTATTGAAACGATGTCATTTCTTTCCAGCTGTTAAAGAAGCAATTCTGATCGTGTTAACCTTGCCGGCCACTACGTGTAGCATTGAACTATCTTTTAGCCCACTACATGAATCAAAACCTGGTAGCTGTCAACAATCTATAACAAGCGCTAATCGACAGTTTGTCCATGGCGACGAGAAGCAATATATCAGAAAAAGTTATTGACGGTATCGGCAACCACAGTCAACATTTGTAGTTTTTGTTTGTAGGACCTGTAGGGAGGCGCATGGATACAGTAAATAGTGTGTTCACTTCTTCAGGTTTTCTTTTTCTTTTTTTTTTTTCATTTCAGAAAACATTTAGAGTGCATTTAATACCACAATAACAATTTTATAACATTGCAATTGTATTTGTTGGTGAACAGGTGATAGAGGTCATGTACGCAACGAATATTTTCTACAGAGCGAGGGGGGGGGTAACCAATTATTTTCTTTAATATTCTCCATAAAAAGAAAGTAACAAGAAAGTAGAAGCTACGACTATGAACTATGGGTTGCACTTCTCATCCTCCTGCAAAAAATCCTGCGGGCGCCCCTGGATTACATATATCCTTTACCAACTAGACTTATGTATAGAATAATAGAAATGTTAATTTGTTGTTTTTTCAGACGACAAATTATTCTGTGCTAATTCAAACCTCGTCCAAGACGTCTGAACACGAGACTATCGTGACTACAGAGGCGCATACCATGCGACCAGTTGGTCTAGATCTACGGGTCGGTTTTGTTTTCAACAAGTCTTAATAGAGTTGTAGATCTTTAAAGTTTCAACATTTTTAGCTATTATTTATATATTTTACCTTGTTTTGTTTTAAAAAAGATACGTCTTTGGTACCAAGCTATTTAAGTGAGAAAGGGAATATTATAAAGGTTAAACGGACTAGTTAAACGTTTTATGGATACATAGGACTGAGGATTGTAAGAATTGTCAGAGAATTAATGAAGAATTTTTTTTGAGAAAGGGGGTAGTTAAGGGATATTAAGAATATACAATGTACAAGTATATATGTGGGGTAGCTTTGGAATATGTGTTTGGCAAAGGACGAGTATTATAGTATACTTTTTGTAAAATGTTAAATAATACATACCCTCGTATTCGCTTTACTTACCATTTCTTGTTTGTATTTCGAATTGTCTAATGTCTTATCAGTCTGTCTATATGTTCTGCAGGACCTGCATCCCTCTGTCTAGGCTTATATAATCTTTAAATTGTCTTTCACCCTCTGTCTATATAGTTTATATTCTTTGGTCTATACAGCGGTGTAGCAAGGTATACACTCATGCTACCTCAACCTCAATCCTAGGTTAACGTGTCACAAAAAGCAAATAGAGATCAGTTCATTTACTAAAAGGCACTTCAATGCAGGGACGATCTTTTACGTGAGAGAATATCAAAAAGTCTAGTAGATTGAGACTTTCGCTTTTGAAAGATTTGTATCCAGGAAGGGCGGCAGGGTAAAAGATGTTCCTTTTTTTTTGTTTGTTTCATCGAACCTTCATTAGTTATTAAGAGCAAATGAATGTCTCTCTAAGTTGTCTAAAGGAGGTTAGTGTTGTTTTGTTTTGTTTTGTTTCGTTCCCATTCTCTTTCATTTGTTCCATTCTTTTTATGAGCTCCACATTTTCATTTCTTGGTCGTAGAGTCCAAGATTGGAAATACAAGTCTCAAAATGAATAATTTATTTTAAGCAAAAATTTCATACAGCCTTTGGCTGGTTAGCTAAGTTGATAAAGTTCTTAATTTAAATAGCTAATAAATATGTTTAGTTGACTAAATTATATAAACCTAAAGCAGAAATTGTTTTGTTTTCTCTAATAAAGTCCAATTTTGTCCAATCTTTCAGAAATCTTCATCTCTACGCAGACTGTATTCTGACAGAAAGAAGCGCACTGTTAAAAGACATCAAGTTTCAGACAGAGCTGTATGAGAAGTACTTCCCTAGCGAGGAGGATCTCTACCGTGCTCTCTATGGCTACTGTGGGGAGTATCTCGTGAGCTGTAAGGCTTAGCTCCAGACAAAAGTACATCAATACAGAAATACATCAATACATAAATACATTGGATAAAAAAGAGATTAACAATATGCGAATGTAAAGAGTAGTATTTTTTTAAACAATGCAAGCTTATTTCATTACTTACATGGACATTGAAAAAGGAAATGACCGCTTCTTAAGCTGAGAACTGAGGATGTAGACCTACGTAGAAGATGACGTCATGCTTCGCATCGCAGCAAAAGTAAATGGAGCAAAATGTCGCAAATGTTACGTTTTTTTGACACAGTCTTCGCTTGAGGTTGTTCAATGGTGGAAATTTGGAATGTCATTCTCTTGAATTAGAACTAGTGTTTATACACTTTGAGAACCGCGTCACTTTGTGTGCATGGCACATTTTGTAGCGCTGTGACGGGAAAATGTGAGGTCTCCTTCTTTCTTTCTAACAAAATCATTTAACCACTAACCTGTGTCTGTGAATTGAACCTAATAGTTGTTTCCCCTTAGACTTGGTTTATCTAATTTCTTTATATATCAATTTTCATTCTCCCCATCATCTGTTCAGCACCTTTCAGACAACAATGGGCGACGACTGTTGATTAGCACCTTTCAGACAACAATGGGCGACAACTGTTGATTAGCACCTTTCAGACAACAATGGGCGACGACTGTTGATTAGTACCTTTTAGACAACAATGGGCGACAACTGTTGATTAGCACCTTTTAGACAACAATGGGCGACGACTGTTGATTAGCACCTTTCAGACAACAATGGGCGACAACTGTTGATTAGTACCTTTTAGACAACAATGGGCGACAACTGTTGATTAGCACCTTTTAGACAACAATGGGCGACAACTGTTGATTAGCACCTTTTAGACAACAATGGGCGACAACTGTTGATTAGCACCTTTTAGACAACAATGGGCGACAACTGTTGATTAGCACCTTTTAGACAACAATATGCGACAACTGTTGATTAGCACCTTTTAGACAACAATGGGCGACAACTGTTGATTAGCACCTTTTAGACAACAATGGGCGACAACTGTTGATTAGCACCTTTTAGACAACAATGGGCGACAACTGTTGATTAGTACCTTTTAGACAACAATGGGCGACAACTGTTGATTAGCTCCTTTTAGACAACAATGGGCGACAACTGTTGATTAGCACCTTTTAGACAACAATGGGCGATGGCTGTTGCTTTAAGCGCAATATCTCACTTACCTTAAAAACAATGTTATGAAATGGGTTTTAGAAACTGTTTCTGTCAGTTTAAACTCTAAAGACAAAAACAGTGTCGATTGTTATTTACATATACACAAGTAATCAGAGGAAATGTAACAGAAACACACACACATTTAACTAGATACAGATACAACTAGATACAGACAGTTACATATAACTAGATACAGACAGTTACAACTAGATACAGACAGATACAACTAGATACAGATACATGGCGCTGACGTAAACTCTGCAATACCAACATGGCACTGACCTGAACTGTAATGAAATACCAATATGGTACTGACCTAAACTCTGCATTACCAACATGGCACTGACCTAAACTGGAATGTAACACCAACATGGCACTGACCTAAACTGTAATGTAACACCAACATGGCACTGACCTAAACTGTAATGTAACAATTTACGAAAAGCAGGCGCCCATTAGAGTTTGATCAGGGACGTCCCGAATCAAATCCCAGTCTTCATCGGGCTTAGAACTCGAGACCGCTCGTTTCGGAAGTCAAGCGCTTTACTAATTGACCAGCACGCAGAGGTTCTATTCATACATACAAATATCCATCTCTACATACAAACACATATTCCTCCTCTTTCCTCTCACTGATGTGATTTTTATCTTTGAAGACTCTGAACGCTTACCCTTCGAGTATGATGTCACTTTGAGTCAATGTGAACACACACACAGTGATATGATAGAAGCCTGTCACCCCCACATCACACAGAAAGATAAACTTGCCCAACTGAGGAGAGCAATGGACAACAGAGAGCTCAGTGAAATAATGCGCTTGTCTTGCAGGTCTGAAATGTGACATTATGTACATGTCTTCTTTTCTTAGTCACTTTTAGTACTTGAAATCTTGATCCAGCAACTTTTAGTGTATGTATTTAAATTTTTTTTTTCAAGCTATTCAGCACATTGTGCTAAAAAATAACAATAGCTGAAACAATTTAATGATATAATAAATATGTTATATCCTTGATATAGCTTGGCTCTTTACTAAACTGTGTAGTTGTTTTTAAATTAAACGGTTTAATTTCTCACTAGATCCATTTTATGTATATTTAAATGTTGTTCCAATAACCTGTTACAGTGAAGTCTCATATAAGACATAAAGTTACGTGGGCCTGTTTTAACGTGGAGGCCTTGTAACCACGTGACCAATAAATATTCATGCTAATGAGGTTTAGCCCTGATCAGAAAGATTTATTTTGGGAGTTTGGAGGAACTCTGGATGTTGCAGATTCAGAGGTTAAGAGATTCTTGACGCTGGGCTGAGTTTCTCTTTATTTCGTTATACCATCTTCACTTAGTAATTTGTTCATCTTAGTTTGATCGTCACACTATACAAGTTTTATATTCAGATTGCGGCCTTTTAAGGAAATACCGAAAAGTAAATATAAAGTTTGAAATAGCTTGCGATTTTTCAACGAGTTTTGGCGTTCATACAGCAAATCTATCAAAACCGTTTCTTAGCGAGCACCGAAAAGGTAAAAAAAAAAAAAACAACGTATGTGCGAAGTTTCATTCGAATCCGTTCGGCGGTTATATAGATTTATTAAGAGATGATATCAAGAACCTCAGCTCTTGATAGCTACACGTATAGGATGATTCTTACTCTTGGTGCGAGTAATTACTTTTGTTTTATTATTGAATATATTACTTTGAATAATAACTCAGTACTTTACAGTGTATTTTCTTATTGACAACATCAAATGACAACACACTCGAGAAGTCAACTCCTACTTAAAACTAAAATTTAATACTATATTTAAGGCATCAATGGCCACTTAAAAATCATGTACTAAATGTAGTCAGTAATTGATTTATTAAATTTTTTAAATACTCTATAACTGCATTAATGATTAATGGTAGAATAATACAAATAGATAATTACTTTAATACATCTAGAATAAATGACATAAAACAACAAGAACAATAGTCTTTCACCCATTCTCTGCCAGACCAACCAGTTCCCTCCTTAATGCACGCTCCAGAATCCAACATCACAAGGCTACATGAGTTCAACTTATGTTATCTGTCTGTCATTTGTGTAGATCATCGTCTGTCGCTCACTTTCTAGATCTAGATCAATATCTGCTGTCTTCAATGATTCACATCGTAAAATACTCAGGTTATCTCAAGACTTCACAGACTCAAGACTGTCCCTCCAGAGACTGTCACTCCAGAGACTGTCCTATCAGAGAATGTCACTCTAAATAAAAAAAAAACAGAATATTGCTAACAACTAGCTAAAGCGCAAATTCTATTTATTCTTAACCAACTGCCTTCTAATGGTATAACTAATGAAAAAAACATATTCTTACCCTGGTCCTTTAGAACTACCTCCTACATTATCTCTAGCACACGACACACGCCCCTGCTTACACTAAAGGGCGTTGTGTCCCGATCTGCCCCAAGCTTCTCTTTGTATTGGCTGAGTATTTAGACCACGCTTAAACCAATACTACTAAATTGTCTGTGTCTGTCCCTATCCACAAATCGGCAGCACTAGAAGACAAACATCTAACTGACATTGCCCTAACCTTTGTTTGGTCTCTTCAAGTCTATCGGTGAGCCTTGATAACACCTATGAAACTAATTAATATCACACCACACTGTGATAGATGAGTCAGTGGTATTTGGAAAATAGATAATAGTCCCCCCTTTCTCTCTCTCTCTTTTTCTGACAACTTCCTTTTTCTTCTCTCAGTCAAAACTTTTTCTTGTTACTCCTAGACACTGAAATCTGTAAAGTTGGAACTCTCTTTTTTGGAAAACCAATATTTGACTCACTCCTTCAGATCTTCAAAAAAGATCATACAACATCTAAAACAATTATATTTAAATTTCTTGTTTTGACCATTCATTAACATTTTGACCTGTACCAAATAATAAAAGACAAACTATGAAATGTTGCTACAATATCTAGTTTAGGAATGACACATTGAACGGTATCAAAATATAAGAGTCTAATTCATTAAGTCTGTTGGAATAAATTATTATTGTTTTTCTGCTTATATTCCAAATAATATCTTAAAAAAAAATCGAAGTAATAATAACAACATTAGCCCCAGAAATATTTCAGTCCACTCTCTTAACAAGTACGGATTTAATTTTATAGAATAATAGACTGATATTACCCGCTGCCCGCGGGCCTCTACTTGCGTATTGCTGATATAGTGCATTAGAAACAATTAAAGAAAATAATAATTAGTAAAGCGAATGCATGAATTCATGGATAAAAAAAATATTATGAATGGAGCTAAAAATAGCTAATTGACCTGAATCCAATTTTTTAATGAAAACATTGGCTTGTGTATAGATCTATATTTAGAAGCACACGATATCAAGAATAGAGTTGCACTAATGGCGAACGAATGTATGAAAAATGCTTTAGAAAAACCAATTTGAATGTTAATTTGATTAAAATATGAAATGAATGGACTATAATTAGTATATTCATGTGTTCCCAGAATAAAAGTATCTTTGCGAAGAGAAGTTTTGTCATCTTAGAGTTGAATTAGAGTTTTAGACTTAGGAATAGAGAGATGTGTAACCTTTCGGGTAATATCTAATGAAAGAATGTACGCCAGAAATTCTAAATTCGCAGATATAAAGAACGAATTTATGTAAAAATGCTTTTGAAACACAATTTCGAAGCTTATTTTTATTAAATATTATAATTAAATCAAAAGACTACATTTTGTAATTTTCTTGTGTCAAAGTAAAAAACTATCTGTGCAAAGTGTAGTTCTTAAAATTAGATCTAGATCTAAATCCTTTCGATCTTTTCTAATGTCAACATGGTAAACATGGCCTAGATTTATAAGATACTATACTTTCAAACCTCCTAAAGAAAGTAATACCAAAATACCTTAAAACCTTAGTAATAAATTTTCAAAGTATTAGGAACAAAACAGCAGACTTAGAAATTTTATTAGAATGTGAGAAACCAGACATAATTGCAGGAACAGAAACTTGGCTACATCCTGAAATTTATAATGCAGAAATTTTCAATAGTAATTATGAAATTTTTAGAAAAGATAGGGCTGATAATCATGGAGGAGTTCTTTTAGCAATAAAAAACACTCTTATAGCTGAAGAAATTACCTTACCTAACTCAAAAAACATAGAATCTACATTTTGTAAAATTAATACCACCTCAACATCCCTTATAATAGGCAGCATTTACAGACCACCAAATTCTAGTTTAGAATACATGCAGGAACTATGTAATCAGATTACTACACTTAAAGAGACAAATAAAAATGCAGTTTTTTGGATTATGGGTGACTTCAACCTACCTGATATAAATTGGAAAACACTAACCATAGATAAACACCAAAACCTTAAGGACATAAATGAGCTTTTCATAGAAACTTTACACAACCTAAGTTTAGATCAAATCATTAAAAAGCCAACTAGATTAAACAACACATTAGATCTCTTCTTAACCAACAGACCTGGATTAGTAGTTGATTATGATATTATCCCTGGTCTATCAGACCATGAGATCATAAAAATACACAGTCAGATAAAAGCAGTAGCCAATACAAAAACCAAAAGAAAAATCTTACTCTGGAATAAATGTAACCTAACACAACTACACCAAGCTGCATTAAACTTTCAACAAACATTCTTATTAGAAAAAGACATTAACCAACCAGTCGATGACCTCTGGAATTTCATTAAAAACCATCTTAAAAGCATTATAGAAAATCATATACCAACTAAATACACATCAAACAAAATAAATAAATGCTGGTTTAATAATAGACTAAAGAAGCTTTGTAAACAGAAGGAAAACCTATATAGAAAATTTAAAGAAACCAAGGCAGAAAGAGTTTACAAAAAGTATATAAAAATTAAACACCTAACCCAAAAAGTAAGCAGACAGCTGCAGAGTGAATACATAAACAATGTAATATCTAAAGATAACAACAAAAACCTATGGTCATACATTAAGTCTAAGAAAATGGAAACAACAGGCATAGCGCCATTAAAAGATGAACATAACATAATACATAATGATAATGAAACTAAAGCAAACATCCTAAACAAATACTTTGCATCAGCATTCTCAGCCCCAGGAGACAAAGACATATTTCTTAATTTGAACCAAGTAGACAACATAGAAGATTTAGTAGTACAAGAAAATGGAATTAAAAAACTATTAGCCAACACCAAACCAAATAAAGCGTCTGGACCTGATGGTATTCCAGCTAGATTACTCAAAGAACTAAGCAATGAGCTAGCCCCAGTGTTCAAAATACTCTTTCAGGCATCGCTTAACCAGGGCAGAGTACCAAAGGACTGGAAAGAAGCTAATGTCACCCCCCTATTTAAAAAAGGAGAAAAATCTGATCCAGGAAACTACAGACCAGTATCACTTACCAGCATCACATGTAAAATACTAGAACACATAATATGTAGCAACATCATAAACCACTTAGACAAACATAATGTCCTCACCCCATACCAACATGGCTTTAGGAAATATAGATCATGTGAAACACAACTAATAGGACTAATTGATGATTTCTCAAAAGGTTTAGATAATAGTGAACAAATAGATGCTATCTTACTAGATTTTTCCAAGGCTTTTGACAAAGTTCACCACCATAGTTTGCTTAAAAAATTAAAATATTTCGGCATTAACGGTCCACTGTATCAGTGGATTAAAGATTTTCTGATAGGGAGAGAACAAACTGTAATAATAAATGGCTCTAAATCAACACCAATAACAGTAAACTCAGGTGTACCTCAAGGAACAGTCTTGGGTCCACTACTATTTTTAATTTACATAAATGATTTACCAAATTGCATTAGTTCAGGAACAAAAGTCAGATTATTTGCAGACGATTGCATAATATATAGAACAATAAAAACAAAACAAGACACAGATATTTTACAAAGAGAATTAGATGAATTACAGAAATGGGAATCAAATTGGAGCATGTCTTTCCACCCAGAAAAATGTCAGTTGTTAAGAGTAACAAAAAAAATTAAACAAATTAATTCCACTTATCTTATTCATGGCAAACCAGTAACACAGACTAAAAACTCAAAATACCTAGGTGTTATAATAAATGAAAAACTGTCATGGAATCCACATATTGATGAAACTATAAAAAAATCCAACAAAGCATTAGGGTTTATTAAAAGAAATTTCTATAAATCAAATAAGAACATAAAACTAAAATGTTATTTAACCTTGGTTAGGCCAATAATAGAATATGCATCCACCGTGTGGGACCCCTCAACTCAAGAAAACATTAAGAAACTGGAACAAACACAAAATAGAGCAGTGAGATTCATAACAAACGAATATTCACATTTGACTAGGGTAACACCATTAATAAAATCACTAAATTTAGAAAGCCTTCAGGACAGAAGACTCAAAAGTAAAGTAGCAATTATACATAAAACACTGAACCATAATCTTCAAATACAAAAACAAAATTTAATAAAATACTCTGAAAGACACAAAAATAAAGGCACATTCCTCGTCCCATATGCTAGGACAAATTTGTACAAATACTCCTTCTTCCCTAGTGCTATTAGAGCATGGAATGGGTTGCCTGAGCTAGCCAGAAAAACCAGTGACTTGGCAGAATTTAAGTCATTGGTTAATATGCATGACTAAATGCATGACGCGTAGGACGTAATCATCTTCTTTTTTGAAGTAACGTCTGTATTATATAAGATAAGAAGATAAGATAGAGTTGGGCAATTTTGTTTTGAGGGTCTTAAGTTTGTTTTAGGGTTACAATACATACACAACGGTCTAAATTAGTATCCAAGAAACATTTCTGCCAAGTTTTATTAAAGATTGGTTAAACGGTTTTGATTTCTATTCGGATCATACATACATACATACATATATATGTATACATACTGTTACGAATCTCACTATCCAGGCTCTCTGCAAACTGCACCATACACCACCAACTTAAAGAACTTGACAACTCCGGGCTCCAAAGTAACGTAACACTTTAATGTCAATAAATAACAGCCAATACTGTACAATTGGCAGCACGTAACACAAGACTGTACAAATATCTCTCCGATAACACCGTATCGCCGTATCAACTCTTGCACTGGCCTCTCCGTCTCGTTCCGGGCTTGCACTGGGTTCAACAGTTCAGGACTGACTTCACACACTAGGCTCGTTGTGTCGGACTCGATCGCAGACCAAGATCAAGACGCCAGCCGTCTCAACTGTACTTGACAGTACTCCGACTAAACCGTCGTAATGCTCCGTACAGAACCACACCGCTGAACTGTGCTGAGTCGACCGGACTGTAGTGGACCTTCTGTCGTGAACCTCCTTTCTGAACCTCGCTGTATTGAGCCCCTTTTCTCGACCGTCTTGACTGCGACACCTCCGCTCTTATATAGGGTCCCTAGTCCCTACTGGCCTTCTCGAACCGGACAGAACGCCGCTCGACGTTTCTAGGTGGTCAGATGACTACAACTCTCGTGACGCTCCTGATCTCTGTTCACGACGTCGATCCTTCCCGAACCCCCATGTTGACACTCGTCTCGGCCGACCGTCGTAACTCGTCACGGTTGACCGCTCGTATAGCGCTGGCCTGGGGCGATTTGCGTCGGCTGACGACACTCACACCACTACCCCTCTCTGTGCCAGCACCAGGTTTATATCAATACATACATACATACACACTTACACGCATGCATGCATGCCTTACTTTCTACTTTATAATATAGATAGTATGCTCTCTCATTAGCCTATTATGTATGTGTTTTTATTTTCAGTATCCAAGCTACATATATCTCCTCTTTGATAAACATTTACATATCATGTGAACCAAGTTTAGTGGAGTACTTCGTGTTTTTAAAAGCCAGACTGGGAGTGTAAGTACCGTGTCCTTATCCGGCTCAGCTCAATGATTTACATTTTGGGTGTGACAGATACAGCACTGCTGATTGGGTATGGCAGATGCTGCACTGCTGATTGGGTATGGCAGATGCAGCATGCTGATTGGTGTCAGGGTTCATTTCTTTGCTTGGCTCGACTTGGTTTCTTAGGCTCATTAGGGGTATGCATACTCAATTACAATCCATTAATACTTGCTTGGCTCACAAATGACAACTTGCTTGGGTTACACACATAAGAACAATTAATACTCAATAAACTTTAACTTAAACTCCATCTCACAATGAATACCAAAAATATCAAATAAAGCACACAATTTATATTACTCTCAAGAAATAATACAAACACCAGTCCAGGAAGCGACCGTACAACCTTCCCGGACCGAGAACAAGTCCTCACTAACTAAAACACAGTCTCGCACATTCAACAAATACTAAATCATTCAGTTCATAGCACGTGCAACACTATTCACATTCGTAACCTGAGAGTACCAAAACAAGGGGATATCACTATCATACCAAAATATCAAAGTAACATATTCATTCTCGCCATACCTCCCCCTGACAATTGGGTATGACAGATACAGTACTGCTGATTGGGTATGGCAGATGCAGCACTACTGATTGGGTATGGCAGATGCAGCACTACTGATTGGGTATGGCAGATGCAGCACTACTGATTGGGTATGGCAGATGCAGCACTACTGATTGGGTATGGCAGATGCAGCACCACTGATTGGGTATGGCAGATGCAGCACTACTGATTGGGTATGGCAGATGCAGCACTACTGATTGGGTATGGCAGATGCAGCACTACTGATTGGGTATGGCAGATGCAGCACTACTGATTGGGTATGGCAGATGCAGCACTACTGATTGGGTATGGCAGATGCAGCACTACTGATTGGGTATGGCAGATGCAGCACTACTGATTGGGTATGGCAGATGCAGCACTACTGATGGGTATGATAAATGCATATCTGCTGATAGGGCGTAAGAGAAGAACGTAAGTAGCAAGATGGTCCTCAATCCATGACTTCAAAGCAACAATTCAAACAGCTCTTGCTAGACAGACATATCCAATATATAAAATAGGTCATTCATGCATAAACTTCACTTCATGGACCTTATCCGACCTTGATGCAGTACCATCCTGGTCTCAAGTTCCAACCCACAATTTCCTATAAAGCCGCAGAGCTACGTTCTATTGGAATAGAGGATTTTATCGTGCGGCACGACGATCTCGTACAGAAATGTATATGTTAGGTATCCCTGTACCAGGCTTGAACTCAATATATGTTGGGTATCCCTGTACTAGGCTTGAACTCAATATATGTTGGGTATCACTGTACTAGGCCTGAACTCAATATATGTTTGGTATCACTGTACTAGGCCTGAACTCAATATATGTTGGGTATCACTGTACTAGGCCTGAACTCTGTATTTGTTGGGTATCACTGTACTAGGCCTAAACTCTGTATATGTTGTATATCACTGTATTAGGCCTGAACTCAATATATGTTGGGTATCACTGTACTAGGCCTGAACTCTGTATATGTTGTGTATCACTGTACTAGGCCTGAACTCTTGTATATGTTGTGTATCACTGTATTAAGCCTGAACTCATTATATGTTAGGTATCACTGTGCTAGGCCTGAACTCTGTATATGTTGTGTATCACTGTACTAGGCCTGAACTCTGTATTCGTTGGGTATCACTGTACTAGGCCTGAACTCTGTATATGTTGTGTATCACTTTACTAGGCCTGAACTCTGTATATGTTGTGTATCACTGTACTAGGCCTGAACTCTGTATATGTTGGGTATCACTGTACTAGGCCTGAACTCTGTATATGTTGTGTATCACTGTACTAGGCCTGAACAAGTCACAACTTGGTCTGCTTCGTTTGTTTGTTTGTTATACGTTTTAGATGTTCCTTCAGAGTTCAAGGTTATTTACACCTTGCCCAAAGCTCCAACAGAAAGGCTTGGAAAGGAGCGGTCTGGGTGTGAACCCTGGACCTTCAAGACGTCGGTCCAAAAGCGCATAACGCACGAAGAGGCGGCTTTCAATGTAACATGCTGCTTTCTTTAGGGTGGCACTTGCTGACAATTCTATGAAATCTAGATGTAGATGTTATCTCAAGTAGAACTATGGACATCTTAACGGGCATACACTGGCACTGGCATGGTTATTTCTATAGGCTGGTGTGAACAGTATAGAAGCACTATATCTACTATTCGAGAGCTGCGCCGGGTCGGACACTCCCGCATGTCAAAGGCGATCTTTTTTGGCGAGCTTAAATTTGTGCTGGTAGCAGATCAAATAGACAGTTGGAGAGCTCTTACGAGGGCCGCTGAAGACACATTTGAGAAGCAAAGAAAAGTTAGAAAAGTTTTTGCCGAAAACTAGCGCAGCAGACGTAAAGAATGAAATATGTAGGTCACAGGTCACTGCATGCCTAATTATTATGAAAGAAATGTGTTTAGTGTATTCATTCTTGTCTTTTTCTTTCAGACAATGTTTACAGTCTATGAATTCTTTTAGTCCAATATTAATGTACCAACGTTGTGTGACGTCATCTGCAGTAACTTTACAAGCCTCGGATCTCGTGGACATTCTACAGTCTATAGCCATCTTGGCGTGGTCATGTTTCGTCTCTGGGAAACTGCTTTAACAAAACAAAGATTGATTGAGCAGATGTCGTAGATGTATATTTATAAATAGGATGGATAAGAGAAAGTTTGTTTTTAGAAATCTGATGTGTGTGAATGTGCGTTTTTATTGAGAGTCGGTACATAGAAAAATGTTTATGTCTTGTTATAGAGAGATTTCAGTGTGTAAGGCAAATAATGAATATGCTTTCAAAAATAAAAATAGATATATTAAAATTTGTTCTATACAGAAAGACGGAGTGATATACGCTTTATAGAAATACTTTTAAAAGAGAGCGATTAGTTAGCTCTTAATAACTTAGTACCTAAATAGAGCCTACCTAAAGACGTAGTCTGTTCAAGATAAATATTTATACTTTAAAAAAAATTAAAACGGTCACACTAGAGTTCAATCTTCAAATACAAAAACAAAATTTAATAAAATACTCTGAAAGACACAAAAATAAAGGCACATTCCTCGTCCCATATGCTAGGACAAATTTGTACAAATACTCCTTCTTCCCTAGTGCTATTAGAGCATGGAATGGGTTGCCTGAGCTAGCCAGAAAAACCAGTGACTTGGCAGAATTTAAGTCATTGGTTAATATGCATGACTAAATGCATGACGCGTAGGACGTAATCATCTTCTTTTTTGAAGTAACGTCTGTATTATATAAAAAGAAGAAGAGTTTTCCCTGTGTGACCAACGAGCTAGTATTTTTTTCCCAAAGATATTATCAACTGTCAAATATCTATAAAAGATAATTAAGAAACGCATCCGCCCACCAAGGTTTTGCCGTCCCAGAAAGTTCCACTCCTAAAGTGTGACTTGAATTGTAAAACAAGAAAAGCAACAACAAAAAAAACTTTAAAAAAAAAAAAGACAATACCTCATATTTGTATGCAACCATTAGAGCGATTATTTTGCTCTTGATAACAAATGAATGTTAAATTTAACAAGAAAAAACATTTTTAAAACGAATTTAAAGGCAATACCTACATTATAAAAAGTATTATTTAGTAAAATATTTATTTAAAAAAATCAAAGCTTGTCCACCGGCGGCGTAGCACGCGCCTCTATTTTGCATGGCCGGCCATATGCACTGCAACCACTGCAGTGGGCCCCGCACTTTCATAGGGCCTGCGCTATTTCTAGGTGTATAAATTATTAAATTAAACCATTGTATAACATAACAGATTTCCCGCGGCCTCCTGTCAATTTACCAGAAATTGCAAAATATACGAAAAAGTCCTGGAAATATCCGAAATTATTATATAGCATATTGTTTACGGTTTCATAAGGGTGGGCGCAGTGTCTGCAAAGGGGGAGTTGTGTGAAGTTTATTTTGTTCAGATGGTAATTTAACAGAGGTGTGTGTCGCGTTCTTTTTGGAAAATTGTAGATTGTTCTTTGTGGGGGAGGAAGTTAATACTGTCCAGTTTGTTAGGCAGTCATTTCTTTGTACATGGCTCTGCCTGTGTTTCCTGATTCCCATTGGTTGAGCCACTCCTCTTTGTGATTGTTGACTAACATTGACCTTAGGGTGAGGTAGTTTACAGGTCTGTTTGGTTGTTCCATAGGCATAAGGATGGCCCCCACGTGGGGCTTGAGCTTCCGGCCACACATGAAAGGAGGAATTCATGCAGAAGTCCGGAAGAACGTGCAACATGCCAAGACGGGTGTGAATAAATGATCACTTAGTCGACGGGGGCCTCCAGACAGAGAGATCGGTGAAGAGCCAATTTCTTATCCTGGCCACGAGATAAAAGCCTTTCTCGGGTCACATGGTTCATAAAAGGGGCGTGCTTGCCTCGAACCATTTGGACATCTGAATTAGGTTGTTCCATAGATGAACCTGCCTTTGATAGCTTTTCCAACGATGCCAATGTGTCAAGGGATCCACTGTAGTGTGATATTGATATTTAATTTTGATATCATCTGACAATTAGTGTTGTCAACTCTCTTGGGCTGTTTGAGGTGTTGCTGTTAAGTGCTTGCAGAGTGGATTGGGAGTCTGTAAAGACAACAATATCTGATGGTGATTGCACTCCTTTATATAATTTGTTTTCCACTGTATGTAGTGCTATGGTAATTGCCTCAATTTCAGCTTGAAAGTGCAGGGTGCACTTATTTCAAAGTGTTTATTTTTAGGGAAGACCAGGAAGACACCAAGACCAGCATTGATGGTGGCTTTGAAAGCCGATTCGTTGGTATATATATGGATAGCTGTTTTTGGATAGCTTTCAATTGTTTTTAAGCGTGCCTACTTTGAGCTCCAGTCACTGGCGGATCCGGGGGGGGGGGGCGGTAGGGGCTTGCTAATAGAATCAATAAATATCTATATGATTAAAACTTGTCATTGATATTTTAACCGATCTTTATATTATGTCGTTCCCCTGGGGGGGGGGGCGAATACCTCTACTGCCCTTCCCACCTAAACCCTTTGAGTGGGGGGGGGGGCGGTCCTACTTTTATGGACAAATCATAGTTTGTGAACAAAATTAATTGAATTAATATATACATTTTATATTATGTCGCTCCCCTTCTGGTATTTTGGCCGATTCGGTGGGGTAGGGGGGTATGCGATTGCCTGTACTGCCCTCTCCACTCTAGCCCTCTTAGTGGGGGGCGATCTTATTTTTATGGAGAAGTCCTAGTTTGTGAACACAATTAGTTGAATATCTATATCATATAAACTACGTAATGATATGTGAATCCATTGTATATTATGTCGCACCACACTCTAATCTCAAATTTTATGATTATTAAATATAAAATGAAAAAGGGTTGTACCAGTTGGGAGGGGCAATACATGCAATCGCCTTCCCTCCTATCAACAAACAAATACTTTTTCTTTTTGTATTATAGTTAAGAAATTACAAAATTAAAAAAATCTGTCATTGATATAATTTATATATGCTATAAGTTAAATTCTTATATCGAGTCGCCCAACCCTTTTCTTTAATGCCAAATGCAATCATTAGCAGAAAGTATAAGAAGGAGCGAGGATTAATCGTTTTCACTCCCCTTTCCAGACAGAGTGTATGTAATTCCACATGCATTTATCATAATTATTTTAAGAAAGACTTTGCTTTGGAAAAGTTAGAATTCAAACGAAATTTTTCAGTACAAGAGTCACGATTGAGATGAGTTCTAAACCATAATAATTGTTTCCTAGTCGCCTTTTTCAACCTTTACTCAATCTGATATGTTCTAGTTACATAACATTTGGGACTATAACTCACAATTTACGCTTGAATTATATTGAATATTATTTATCGAATATTTTTTTCTTCGGCGGCGATCCTCACAGCCTTATTCTAAATATGTGGGGTATCTTATCTTTTCAAGGAACAAATCGTTTTTATTCGCAATGTATTAAGGGCCTATAAATTCATATTAGAATAGTTTACAACACCATTCAAAAGGTCCTTTTTTTAATAGAGAGCTTTAGTTCAGGAGAATGCGTTTCTTCAGTGAAGAATGCAAAAATACATTCATGTCGTCGGGGCTTCGCCCCAAACTCCACTGATGAGTAATGAGCTGTAGATGTCAGAAGAATGCGTTTCTGCATTGGTTAATAATAGTGTTTTAGAGACAGTCTTTGGTCTAGTTTTACGCCAAGATATTTTGGATTTTCTTCTTTATTTATTTGCTGTGAGTCTATTTTAGGATGTAGTTTCTATTTGCTGTTTTGTTGCTGTAGCTAAAGATTGAATAAACTGACTTTTTCTTTGTTTATTTCCATTTTTCATAATTTTGAATACGTGGAGATAGTTGTGAGTGCTATATTTAGTTTGGATCTAGTCAGAACTGGATATTTCTCTGTAGTCCAAATTAAAAGGTCGTCTGCATAAAGTGCATAGAGGTCTGGGAGGTCATTCATGAAGATTAGAAAGAGAGTGCAGCTAAGGGCTGAACCTTGTGGTAGTCCTTCTTCCAAACTTTTTTTTTACTAGAGATGGCACCTTCGAATCGGGTTTGGATGGTTCTGTTTTTTAAGAATGCATTGATCCAACTGTACATTTTTCCATGGATGCTCATTTTTTATCATCTTTAAAAATAGAATTGCTTGAGTGTCGTTTCTTATGATGGTCATAATTCCCTGACATTTGGTGCAAAGGTATCTGTACTGTGTGTTGCCTGTGATGTTTATTTTTTTCTTGGGCAGTAGTGTTTCTTTCAATAGCGCTATGTGTATATCATGTATTGTCCGTTCAAGATTGATATTTTCTATTTCTATAGCCAAATTTAAATTTATTTCTTTTTATATTATGAAAAATAATAATCCTCAAACTCAGTTTTGAATTTTACCAGAGTTGTCAACGAGCTAGCAAATTCTTTTCCGAACAATATAAATCAAGTGTTAACTTTCTAGGAACATCGTTAGAGCCGTTTTCGAGAACCGTGTCCAGGGGGACACGACAATTCGTTCACTGACATTTCGTTCACCGACAAATCGTTCACGACTTTTCGTTCACACGACATATGGCTCACCGACAACTTGATCACCGACAAATTGATCACCGACAGTTAAATTGTTTACATTTTGCGTAGACGGTAGGTAGCTTTTACTTTGTAATTATTTTGCTGGTGAATTATTGCGATGTGTTTCGAAGTCTACTGTCCCATACCAAAACATAGGAAATGGTTATAACACAGCTTCTCTACGCCTAGCTTGCACACACTGAACATGATATTCAGGGCCGGCCCTAACATTTGCAGGGCCCTACGTGAAATTGATTGCGTGCGGCCCAGTCAGGGTAGGGATAAGGATAATAAGTGAAAATTAAGATTTTTATATTAGAATATTAATTCGTCTTTGCATTTCAAATCCCTTTTTTTATCATGCGTAGTAGTGACGTTTACCATAATAATTAACACCCCAAAATGACTATTTTGTCTATTTTAAGAACATTTTTATGAGTTTCAGGATATTTCCAGGAGAACCTTAAAAACAAGGATACCACGGGAACCGTATTATAAGTTATAATGGTTTCATTTAATAATTTACACCTAGATATGGCGCGGGGCTTATAAAAGTTCGTGGCCCACTGCAGCCGCAGAGGTTGCAGTGGCCTAAGGCTGGCCCTGATGATATCCAGCTCGCGGTCAACGAATTTTTATTACGCTGCCGCCTCTTTTGGTTTACCTATAAACCTTGGTAAAACGGAAGTCATGTTCCAGAAGCCACCCAATAAAACCTACTCAGCCCAGAGATTACCGCGCATAGGCATCCCTTAACGTGGTAGACAACTTCACATATCTGGAAAGCATAGTGATGGTACCAAATGACGCTTTGCTTTAAAGAGAGGTTGATATGTGATCAGGAATAGTCGTGCTTTTGGACGCCTCCTAACGAAAGTGTGGCGAAATTAATCGCTCCGCCTGCCTACAAAAATCAGTGTCTACCAAGCAGTCGTTTTCTCAACCACTCTTTGTGAATCTGAGACATGAGTACTTTATAGAAAGCAACTAAGACTTCTTGAACGCCTTCACCAAAGATGTTTGCACACCATCAAGGACATACGGTGGCAAGACTGCACTACAAACAGCAATATTCTTTGTGAAATGGTATAAACTTCTAATAGTCCAACCATCACGCTGGGCTAAGCTCGATTCCTATAGGGAGTATGAGCATATGCCAAAGGCAATCATTTTTTTTAGTGAGCTGAAAGGTGGTCGGCGTAACAGAGATGCCCCAAAATAACGCTTCTTTACGATGTTTTTAAGTCTCTTAAGAAAAAATGCGTTTTCTTACTTTGTTACAAGTTGCACGTTTTACCCTATAACGTAAAAATTTAGCATCACTTGATGCTTCGTACTAAAGCCATAATGAATATACTAATGGAAATATTAAATGTCAGAACGTAACCATTTTAGAAGTTACACTGCAAAGACTTTCTTCCAAGCTAATAATAGCCCAATAGTTTTACGCAAAAGAGCTGTGGGTTTTCTACACTGTTTGGGGGGGGGGGGGGTTAAGAGACTTTCTATTCTAATCACCAAGTACAATTACATTGAGAACTAACAGAACGAAAAAGCAACACTTCAGATAGATAGTCTTTACCCGATCATTCATTTTCATAATTACAAAAATATTCCCAAAATGACTTCGGGTATCAGGGCCGGTCCTAGCAATTGCGGGGCCCTATGCGAAACAGATTGCGCGGGGCCTAGTCTGTGTAGGTATAAGCATAATGTCAACATAAGGATTTTGTATTAGAAAATACATTAGTCTTTACAATAGATTGTAATTAAATGAAAGCTGACAATGCCTTTTTTTTTCATCGCGCGTAGGATTGGCACCCCAAAATGACAATTTTATCTATTTTTCACTAGACATGTGAAACTGTACACTAGGCATGTGAAACTGTACACTAGGCATGTGAAACTGTACACTAGGCATGTGAAACTGTACACTAGGCATGTGAAACTGTACACTAGGCATGTGAAACTGTACACTAGGCATGTGAAACTGTACACTAGGCATGTGAAACTGTACACTAGGCATGTGAAACTGTACACTAGGCATGTGAAACTGTACACTAGGCATGTGAAACTGTACACTAGGCATGTGAAACTGTACACTAGGCATGTGAAACTGTACACTAGGCATGTGAAACTGTACACTATGCATGTTAAGTTAGGTGAAAGAAATTTTTTTTTAAAGTAAACAAATATAAATAAATAAATAAAATAATTTAAAAATTCTCAAAGAGAACAATTATAAAAAAACTGTCACCAATGTTTTTGTAAACGCCTAGATGATGGTAAAAAACAATGACTGGTCAATGAATCATTTCTCTTTTTTATAAATAATGGTTCCCTGTCCGATAAATTTTAATTACTCCTAGAGCCGCCATTCTGTCTATCCCTCAACTAGGTGTTAACTAGAGTATCCAGCTGAATGGGTAGATAAAAAAGGGGGAGGCATAAGAAGGCCTTAAAGAGGGTTAACCATCACGGCATGATGGAATAGGTATGTTAATTTAACATCTGAACCGCTCTAAGAAGATAAGCAAATATGGGTGGGGACGAACAAGACCACATGATGGACATGAGTGTCAAAGAAGGCCTACATGATGATAGTAAAAATGTTGCCTATAGCTCCCATTTAAATTGTTCCCCTAGCTTTGTTGTAAGATTGCATTTTTTAAAAGTAGAATTTTTATCACAAACTGTCCTCATTAACAAAGAATTAAGCAGAAAAAAATTAACAAAGAAACTCGGATTAGGCCCGATCTCTAGCAATCAATGCTTTTTTTTTGGGGGGGGGGGGAATAATAGCTAGAAAAGTTTTAATGTAAAAAAAATTCAACAATATGTTACTATCCAGTGAACGATTTGTCAGTGAATGATTTGTCTGTGAATGATTTGTCTGTGAATGATTTGTCTGTGAATGATTTGTCAGTGAACGATTTGTCAGTGAATGATTTGTCAATGAACCATTTGTCATGGAAAGATTTGTCAGTGAATGATTTGTCTGTGAATGATTTGTCTGTGAATGATTTGTCTGTGAATGATTTGTCAGTGAACGATTTTTCAGTGAACGATTTGTCTGTGAACGATTTGTCTGTGAACGATTTGTCTGTGAACGATTTGTCTGTGAACGATTTGTCTGTGAACGATTTGTCAGTAAAAAATATGTCGGTGAACGAATTGTCTGTGAACGATTTGTCTGTGAATGATTTGTCTGTGAACGATTTGTCAGTAAAAAATATGTCGGTGAACGAATTGTCTGTGAATGATTTGTCTGTGAACGATTTGTCTGTGAACGATTTGTCTGTGAACGATTTGTCAGTAAAAAATATGTCGGTGAACGAATTGTCTGTGAATGATTTGTCTGTGAACGATTTGTCTGTGAACGATTTGACTGTGAACGATTTGTCAGTAAAAAATATGTCGGTGAACGATTTGTCTGTGAACGATTCGTCGTGAACCAACTGTCGATGAACAAGTTGTCTGTGAGCAAGTTGTTGGTGAGCGATATGTCGGGTGAACGAATAGTCATGTGAACAAATTGTCGGGTGAATGAAAGTCGTGAACGAATTGAAATGAAGAACCAAATACAACTTTCAAACTAAATAATTATAAAAGCAACAGCCAAGGAAAAAATATTTATTTTGAACACAGTGATAAGGTATTTATACCATAACTTGTGTACGTAAAATACTGTTAAACGTCAGCAAAATTTTTTGGATCCTTTTAATAAATGAGTAGCGGAACTTCACGAAGGCAGGAAAATTATAATTATGTGCTGTACAAAAACACTCTCCAAGAAGTCCAATATAAATTTTATGGAAACACTGGCAATGACTGGTTTGTTTTGGTAGCCCAGGAGCCCAATCAAAAGTTGGTATTGTAGAGCTGTGTGGATTTATCCAAGTATTATCGTTTCCGCGGTCTGTGGCCCCTGTCCAGACGGCATCGGAGAAATTAAATGCAGAAATAAAATCTCTGACGAAAATAAATTCCTGGTGGTCGTCTAATTCTACTAAATAGCCTCCAAACGCTTCACATACATTTTGAGCTGTAAAATATTTAAAAAATGTTAGATTTTTGATAAGGTAATAGGCGTGTCCATTGTTAATAACAGGTGGGTAAAAGTTAGACAACAACACTGGAAATCGGATTGACAATAGTTTAGTAACTAATTCTGTCTGGTTCTGAATGCATGATTGCAATGAGGAAACTAAATGTTGATGTTGACGTACATCAGTGTTGTTATTGGTGAATACAATCTGTGAGTTGTATTTTGTCATTGGTTTCCCGATCTGGTCAAAGCCATAGACCTCACACATGTACGCGCCTGTCAGATTGATTTCTGGATAGTTATCATTGGCCTCCTTCAGTCGTAGGACGACTATGGTTTATCTCAGAGCACTTCCTCATGTGGCTGTGGAGCCCTATTTTGGAGAGACACTCCCGTCCACAGATAGCGCACTAGCGCAGGTTAAGGTGGCTTTTGCTTCGGTGGTAGAGTAGCTGGCCGTTTTTCGTATTGTGCGTTTTTCTTCCTGGGCTGAGACCCATGTACTTTCACTGTCCATAGCTTTCTTGGTCACTGTCTCTTTCCACCTGTTGCGATCTAGAGCTATGTCTTCCCAATTTTCAGTATTGATGTTCACTGATTTGAGGTCACGTTTTATTACATCTATGTAATGGAGGTGGGGGCGACCAGTTTTTCTTGTGCCAGTCGCGAGTTGACCATAGAGGATGACTTTCAGGATGCGCTTGTCCTCCATCCGGCGAACATGTCCAAGCCAGCGCAAACTGCGTTGTCAGAGGGCTGTAAAGATGCTGGGAATACCTGATCGCGCAAGGATCTCAGTATTGCACACTTTTTCTTTCCATGTGACATTCAAGATCCTACGGAGACATCTCAAACGGAATGAGTTAAGTTTTCTCTCTTGCTTTGCGTAGGTGGTCCATGATTCACTGCCATACAGTAGTGTACTCATAACGCATGCCTTGTAGACTTCCATTTTGGTCACCGTAGTTAGCTTATGGTTTTCCCAAACTCTTGGTCTGAGTCTAGCGAATGTCGAGGCAGCCTTCCCTCTGCGTTTTTTCATCTCCTTTTCTAGGGACAGGTCATCTGTAATTGTGGATCCCAGATAGCAGAATTCGTTTACGGCGTCCAGCTTGTTATCGTCTATGAGGATGGAGGGTGGTGCTGTAGTAGGTGGTCCCATAACATTTGTTTTCTTCGTGCTAATAGTCAAGCCATATTCTTTACAGGCCTGAGAGAAGCGGGACATTAGTGACTAAAGTTCCTCTTGTGTGTGTGCCACTACCGCTGCGTCATCCGCGAATAGCATATCTCTTACGAGGGTGGCTCTGATTTTAGTTTTGGCCCTCAGTCTGGCAATATTTAGGAGTTTGCCATCAAATCTGGAATGGAGATAGTTGCCTTCAGTGGATTTGTCAAACGCGTTGTGGATTAGCAGTGAAAATAGTATTCCAATAGGGTTGGGGCCAGGACACATCCTTGTTTTACTCCGCTGTTTATACTGAAACTTTCAAAGCTGGCACCGGTCGTTCATGAAGGACCCCGTAAGAGCTGGGTATGGGGCCTATATCTGTTACCCAGACCACAAACCAGACAAGCTGTCAGGCACATGCGGCCTCGCTGCATGCAAATTTGATGCAGAATTAACGGCGATAACCAACACACTCAATTACCTGCTCCAAAAATTGCGTGAAAAGATAACCGCTGCGACTACCGTTGTAATGGTAACCGATTCTCAGTCATGCCTCCAAGCCATGGCTGGCTTAGGGGGAAAGTCCAAATTGGTGGAAAAGACATTAGGCGCCGCAAATAACATCCGCCTATTTATTGGAGCTGTCATCTTTATGCAGTGGGTGCCCTCGCACTGCGGCGTGAGGGGCAATGCCGTGGCTGACGCTCTAGCTCGAGAAGGAGCGCTGGCCGTGCCCACTTTCGAGTCACCAAGTACGTTTCAACAGGCTACCACAGTTATATGAGAGTGGGTACATGAAAAGTGGTTAAAATCCTGGAATGACTCCAACACTGCCAGGGGAGTCTGGCAGCACATGCGTCGCCCAAATCGAGAGGACCCGTGGTGGAGGCTAAAAAGGTCGGAACAAACAACAATAGCGCAGTGGCGCATGGGACACTGCCCCATAGGTGCGTACTTCGCCCGGTTCCGACCAAATTGTGATGCCCGTTGCCGACACTGCGGGGAATCAGACGGTGGCGCACGTCTTGCAAGAGTGTCCGCAGCTCCGCGAGCTGCGGGAAGACGTATCCAGTGGTTCACTATGTTTGTATGGAAGCTATGAGGCACTACGCCAAACAGCAGAGTTCCTTACCAGGGCACTACGGGAGACCTAGGTCTCCCTGCCTTGTCACCAATTGGAGTTCATCTCAGGTGGAATGGGCGATAATCATATAAAAAACAGAAGCCATATCCGGGAACTCATATCGTCTGAAAGTGCACTGTAGATTGACCTCTATCTGTACACCTGGGATTAGAGATGGTAAATCAATTTTAAAAGTTTTATTTGTGTCCAAAAGTTTTTCGCTCTCAGTAAACAAAGGATCAGAATCTGCAAACAAACGAGAACATTTAAAATACTTTCTTTTAAAAAGACAATACCTCCTTTATGTCGAGCGACTGTTTTACTCTTAAAAATTAATGAGTGTTAAATTTAAAAAAGCATTGAAATATTTTAAAACCCACTCCCTCCCTCTTTCTACTGGTAAGTGAATGTATAGATCTAATACACTTTATAATATTACAATGATAAGCATTTAGATTTTGACTTCGAAGACTTTGCGCAAAATGTTCATGAACATTAATTTATTTTAAACTCTTCAGACGGAAAAAACTTTACATATGGAAATTTCAGAAAGCGATAGTCATTTCAATAACGCGAGAATCCTTTCAAAACCGATGTTGGATATAGACCTAAACATAAATCTCTGGCCAAATTTAAATTTATTTCATTTTTTACTTGAAAAATCATAACGGTCAAACTAGAGTTTTCCCCATGTGACCAACGAGCTAATAATTTTTTGTCAATGATATAATCAGCTGTTAAATTTCTGGGAAAATCGTTAGAGCCGTTTTTGAGATCAGCGTCCAGGTTTTTCCATGAAGTTTTGACTGTAATAGATCTATATGTATTGTTAAAATAAAAATAAAATACAATTGCCTTTGCTAGTATTTGAATCATGACTAAGTTTAGTACATGCATTGTAAATGTATAAAGCTGTGTTGTAACACTATGTCATGTCGGCACATTAAAATATTGCAGTCGTGTGGCAATCCAAACCACATTCTTGCAAATTGAGAAGCCTCGAAATGATCCCGGCCTTACAACTGAGGGAGTGCCGTGTATACATCTGTACGTTTCTTAGTAAATCCCCAGCATCTTTTATTTATATATGTAACATTCAGTTGCAATAGTTCAGTTTTTAAACTGTCAAAGTTGGGTTTTTAAAGAAACATAAAATAATAAAAAAAAAAGGATTTATAAAGACTGCGGACTTAAATTTGCACTTGGTCTCGAGTAATGCGAACCTAGTACATCCAGTGATTGTAAAGTTGGACTTAGATGATTACAATCTTTTTAGCGAGACCTCACTAAGTCTGATGGAATACAACACAAAGGCGAAGCCCTGTTTCTCTGTCATCGCTTCACTATCTTGGGCCTTATCACGAGACTCGTTGAACACTTTTTTAAAATCCTGCTATAGCAAAAGTAATTCCCAATAAAGTTTTTTTTTACTACTGTATATAATAGGCCAATGTACACACCTGGCTAGATAAAGTCCATCTCTGAATTCTCCAACACTTTTTTAATACAAGTAGAAAACGACAAGTACTAACGTGTCATGAGAATGTCCAGAAGAGATGGACAAAAGATTTGCAACAAAACAAGTTGCACTTACTTGATTTGGTCAATAACATTTGAAACGAGAGAAACCAGACACACTTCAATATCTTCATGGCTCAGTTTGTTGTGTAATAGTTGTTTCTTTATAAGTGAGCTAATAAATTAAAATGTGAATAAATAAAATTATATAGGTCTTATTAAACTATTGTTTGATTTTTGTTTTCATCAATATTTATATCATAGTGAACTCATTGGACTGATAAAAACAATTTTAAATCTGAGTCTAGACTTGAATTTCTGATTAAAGTAGTCAAGTAGATACTTCCAAGTCTAGACTTGAATGTTAGAATAAAGAAATCAAGTAGATACTTCCAAGTCTAGACTTGAAGTTCTGATTCAAGTAGTCAAGTAGATACTTCCAAGTCTAGACTTGAAGTTCTGATTCAAGTAGTCAAGTAGATACTTCCAAGTCTAGACTTGAATGTTAGATTAAAGAAATCAAGTAGATATGTAGGAGGAACATCCATAAATAGCAATCCCTGCAGATTGGCTGCCGTTATATCAACCGAAACATAAAGAACTAACAAGAAAAACATAACAATACTTTAAAAAAAGAAAAAAAAATCTTATATTAGGCATACCTATATCAATTCGTTTGGATCAGTCGTGTTATTAAATTTGTAATAGATCTAGACTAACAATAAAAAGTATTTATAAACAAGATTACAAAGAGAGTTTGTGTTGCCACACAAACTCAGAGGCGGCCCCCGTGGGATATGTGCAATATGTCAGATGAGCGATTTTAGATAATCTTTTGGTATTGAGCATTTTCATTTAGGCCTAAATGGAACTAGAATGAGGATGTAGATCTACCTAAATTAAACTACTTATTTAGCACTCTCAATATCTATAGATCTACTAGCTCTAGATCTTAAATATAAATTTGGGATAATGTAGATATAATTTAGATAAGATTTATAAAAAAAAATCAATTAATAGACTAATTGCAAAATCTAAATATTAAAATAGTAGATTAGTTTTAGTATTTTATAACATTGCAATATTGACATATTGACAATCTAGACTTTAGAAAAAAAATCTACACTTCAAGCCTAGAAATTAAAATTATATATCTTGATCTAGTCTAAATCATGGCTGTCTGGTAGCGCAGTTTGCGCGCTGGACTGTCGTTTGGATTCATCGATGGTCCCAGGTTCAAACCCTGCCCGCTCCCATCCCCCGTCGTCCTACGGGAGGTTTGGACTACAACTCTGAAGGAAATTCCGAAACATGTAAAACAACAAACATTCTAAACTAGACCAAGAAATTCTAGATCTTGATTCTATAATGATTTTAATTAGAACTTAAATCTAAATCTAGTTTTAAAAATCTAGCTCGTGTAAGAAAAAAATCTAGATCTAGTGTAAAAAATCTAGCTCTAGTGTTAAAAAAAATCTAGATCTAGTGTAAAAAATCTAGATTAGATCTCAATCTATTATGTCTTTTTAAAATGCGAGTCACATTACGAGGTTTAATAAACATTACTATACCGAGTTGTTTTAGCATTTAAAGAAATTATTCCATATGACGTCAAAGGAAAAAAATCCACTACGTTAGACTAAAACATATACGAGCAGCTTGTTGAGGGTTCATAGACATTGGTGCACCGAGTGATTTCTTTTAGCATTTCATTTAAAGAATAACTCCATATGACGTCAAAGGAAAAAGATTCCATTACGTCACACGTCCTGGTTAGACTAAAAAATGTCATCTATACGAGCAGCTTATCGAGTGTTCATAGACATTGGTGCACCGAGTTTGTTCTTTTAGCATTTCATTTGATGGGCTAGTTAGACTTAATATAAATATATATATATATAAAAGGATTAAAGACGCTTTTTTTTTTGTTTTGTCTGTCAGTTTGTTTGTCCGTTATGTTAATAGTGGGGGGAAAAAAACTAAAAGCTATTGAAAATCTGATTAAAATTAATTTCCCTTCCGAAACATCGCATTAGTTTTAAGTTTCTATTATAGATTGTTCTGGATGTTTATATATTTATAGTGAGAAAAAAATAAGAATTCCAGATTAATCAAATGCCTTTAATTAAATTTCTGGGATGGTCTGTTATGAAAATTAGATGTACCATAGCTTTATGGAGATTTTATCAAACCATACTTTGGTGTTAGGAAGTTGTTTTCCTTAAAAATCAGAGAATAATATTAACGATAATTAGATTTTTTAACGTTTTAGATAGAAAGTTAAATGTAGTGTAAGAGAGAAGTGCGATTTTACATAAATAGAGTTAAACTATTTTTCATAACAAATCCGGAACAACCAATTTTCGTTAATAAGAAAATTATTTGTTTTATTTATTAGAAGAGGGATTTCCAACATTTATTAGCGTTATTAGATTTTTCATATAAAATTCGGAACATTTTTGGCGACGATTTGTAAGAAAATTAACGTAATGTAGGTTAATTTCTTTTTCGAAACAAAATCCGGAACATTCTTTACCGATTAAACAACTTTTATTATGTTTCGGCAAGAAAATTAACTGTAAAATAAGTCTAAACATTGATTTTCAATAATCGTTTCTAGTAAATTACTTTCTTATTTTAAAATCCTGAATAACCTATTGTCGATATTTTGATAAAAATATAATTATTTGACATAAATTTGTTTTTTATAAAACATTATCCGGAACAACTTTATAGTTAATGAAATATAAATCAGTATAGCTATTTTTATTTAGCATTTATATGCTATTTACATTAAAAAACCGGAACAATATATTAAAGATCATGTGTTTCTTGCAACGTTTAAGCATGGAAATAAAATCTACTATAAACTTAGAAGAGCAAACAAATATTCATTGGCATTGATTTGTTTTTCACGAAACATCCGGAACAATCTATTATAGATACTTTAAACTATTGCAATATTTCTGAATGAAAAATTAAAGGTTGTATCAGATTTACAATAGCCTCTAGTGTTATTTGTTAATCTAATCGTGACGGACAGACCGACCAACAGACAAAACGCACAAAAATAAGCTTCTTTTATTCGGATGGGGGCACTAAACAAAAAATAAATAAAATCTGATTTTTTAAAAAATATTTTTCATATCTCTTCTAGTTTTCGAGATCTGAGTGTGACAGACGGACAGACGGACATTTTGCACAAACCTAATAGCGGCTTTTTCCCCTTACTGGAGCCGCTAAAAAAAAAGGAGAAGCGACCTGAATTCTAACTCATGGCTCAAACCAACACGGTAACCACTCTGCTAGTGGAGAGACTATGAAAATGGAAGATTGTATAGTTATCTAGTCTCGTCCTATTTTTCATATTGTGTTTACTAAGTTACAGATGACGGTGTAGAAATAATAATAATAATAATCTGTATTGTCCGTATGGAAGTTGTCTTACATTTGTGCATTACACCAAACAAAAAACATTATAACTATAAGAAACCAAAGTGTACATTCACACCAGACTCACTCATAATTTACATGTGACAAAGTTTATATCAGATTGTTCCTATTTAATGATTTGATTGCCAGGGAAACGAAAGAGTGTTTGTGTCTGTTTGTCTTTGCTATCGGTGTCTTGTATCTCTTTTGTGATGGTAAAATCACAAAATCCTTAAATGTAATCACTCCTGTAAATGTAATCACTCCTGTAAATGTAATCATTGTCCTAAATGTAATCACTGCTCTAAATGTAATCATCCGATAACTGTAAGAATTAAACTCATACGTCAGCATAAACTAAGTACGTGACTATGCAAACTCTCAGCAACGAGGTCTTGACCACTGGCCAAGATGGTCTATGGTTTATACAGCACTGGCGTACTTTGGTTGAGTAATGTCAGCTTCTCTTTAGGCAATCTTTAGGAAAAAATTGTATTCATGAAATTTTTCAGTATCGTGACGAACTGGGTGACGAACTGGGTGACGAATTGGATGACGAACTGGGTGACGAACTGGGTGACGAGCTTGGTAGCCTTGCCTTTCTTAACATCGTTTTGGCCTTGCCAACACTTACGTTACTTTAAGGTAGATTCCATTTTGTAGTTTATTTAAAAGCATCTTATAACTTATATATCTTGTTATATGTATATATGTATTTGAAGTGTATGCTTATTTTTCAATAGAAATATTTATGTTAAGTATGTGAACAGTAATGCTATTTATATATAATGCTGTAAATACTAATGACATTATTAGGTCTAGAATTGATCTAGCTAACTGATTAAATATATAAAATCTAAGCTCTTGGAGATAACATTTAGAATTATTTTTGGTGAAATTATAACGTTGTGAAATGTTTATTGATATAAGGAAGATCCAATAGTCCATGAGAATTGGTATAGTTGATAATTGAATACTTACGGTCCAAGTGTAGCAAACAATAACTCAGATATAGAATCCACACTAGTTACTGGCGATCTTGCATTCATCGCTGACCTTCATTTTGTCCTAAGGTAGGTTAACCTAAACGTTTATGTAATCGTAATCAAGGACAGGCGTAAACCAACGTATATGACAAGTACCGTTATTCGGCTGCGTAGCCATGGGAAATACTGCATTCCTCATTAATCTTCGGACTTGAAGCCTTATTATTGTAAACGTCCATAAGAGGAGATAGTTAGGAGTAATAGGACAATACTTCTAGCAGGCTTTCACACTACCGTGTACATTGACATTATTTCGTTTGGTATACAACTTATACCACCACGCCTGTCAAGTACGATTTGTTTCCCTTGTTCAAGATACTTTAATTAACTAATTGTTTACATTTTTTTTTTGGTTCTTGTGTTGTCAGGTAAAAGAAATAATTGTGCGAAATTTCAGCATAATCCAAGATTACGTGTGGGAAAAATAATGCGTAGAAACTTTTTACCACACAGACAGACAGAGTGACTTGACAAAAGCTTTGTAAAAAACTTGGTAGACTTTATAATGGACAATGCACATCTGTGCATTTTTGAAAATATAATTATAAATATGTTGTTTTGTTTCCTACAATAATGTTATAAAAGTATTAGTATTAAATGTTTGTTTTCTGTCATACAAGCTGCTTACACTTTCAATAAACTGTAGACTTTTGTTTAAAAAGAGGACAAAAATGCATTTTGTAATATATATATATATATGTCAAATATAATTTAAAACAACTATTAATAAACCGTGTCTCATTATGGAAGCGGAGTGCAATATATGTGAATATAAAACAGCTTACACATTTAACTAAAGTTTCTCCCTTGAGAGATTAGCCCTGACAAAATCATCAGTCATCAATGACTCATTCAATACCATCAGTTTATGTAAATTGTAAGATAAGATAATAACATTAATAAATCCCCGTTTCCTGTGGTATCATGTCGTCAGATGACCCAACCATACAATAGGTAACACTTTAGATGCGTACACTAGTCTTCTTTTTGTATTGGCGTAGACAAAGTTGTGGTCGCTGATAGTGTGTAGCTCTTAGCTTCTGATATTCAAGAAGAAATTATTGAGACCTGACTTTTTAACTACCACTTTGGGGGCCAATTTTGAGTTTGTGTTTTCACACAAACTATCTTTGAAACTTGTTTTATTTTTGTCTAATATATTACAACATAACATGCTGTTTAGTTCCTTCATTAAGCGACTATCTATTATCTGAGCAGTTTGGTTAATGACAAATATAACATCTTATAAAGCTACATAAACATCTTTATCTGAGAACCATGAAGTGTGATCAAGTGATCTGGTGTTTGTTTTTAGTCTATCCCACAAGAGGTAAGTGTTCTCTACATCACACTTAGCTCAAGATAGTGTAATACATGTTGGAATGTAATGCATAGTACAGTAGTTAAGTTAAACATAGAATTGACACACAAGAAAATGAGATATATAATTAGCAGAAATGGGAAATTGAATAAATTATACATTAATGTTTACAAAATAATGATTATAATGATAATAATAATACGGATGTACACAAACTACTACTATAATCCTCTTCAGTCTTCAAACATTGAGCTGTCTACTTGAGGTTACATATTCAATATTCAATATGTTATCACTTTGTGATCGGTATTAAACACTAGAATGTTTGTCGACACCTAATCTGACGCTAAGCATAATCTCTTTAAGGGTGGTTTGTAAAAAAACATTTCTTTTCCATTCCTTCATTCATTATATAAATAAATAAATAAATATATTATCACGTATCAATTTAAATAAACTTAATCTAGGGTTAATTAAACTTAGGATTTAGTTCACGCGCAGGAAAAAAAACACGTGCCAGACTATGGAGAGACCCATTACGTCACATCCGGTGAAAGCGTAACATCTGGCGGGGATTGGATTGGTTAAAGCAAGCGTCAGAAGCTTTGAAAGAAGATATTCATCTGATACAGTTTTATTTCTGTACATACTGTATATTATTGTGATTCCAAGTTTTGAATTAAAAGTTCTGTATTTGAATTAAAAGGATCTTCATTTGTTGAATCTCTAAGACATATTTAAATCTAGAGATACATCTACAGAATCCCCGGCATGTTACAGTAACTTCTTGTAACATCCAACAATCTCAAAAGAAAAACCTGTGACATAAATATAACTTTATCTGTCTTGAAAGTCAATGAATGCTGCTGTTGGTTTCTAAGAATTGGGTCAGAGTCTGACAAACTTGACCACAATTAGAATGCATTTGTTTCAATGCTATCGTATAGAACGTCTTTCTGCCTCTTTCTCTTGAGTAAGACGGTCTCATTCTCTGCAAGCTATGCACCAACATAAACAGTCTCCTCGTTTTCAGATCATTTTCTCACAGTCATTCATGTCTGTAGTCCTGAGATTACTCTTGCCGACATATCTGTAGGTTAGTCTTGATCTTACCTTGGGTCTGACTTCCCCGGCAAGCTCTGCATAGAGAATGTCTTTGTGAAGTCTTCCATTTGGCAAGCGAGTGGCTTGTCCGTCTTCTGTGTCTTAAAAAAAACATGAAACTATTCGTAGTGGCCAAGTTCAAATCTTCCTGATTGGGAACATTTTTTAAATAAATATGTAAACATTTATTTTTTTATTTTACTATAATGTTTATGCTGGGATGTATTATATATATATATATATATATATATATATATATATATATATATATATATTATATTATATTTATATACTTTTTTGTTCGTCAGCTTTTGGTCAGAATTTAATAGCTGCCCCGTCTACAATACTCAAAGGCTTGACTGAAAGGTTAGACGTCAATTGTACATATTTCCTTGACAACACCACCAATATCTCTTCATATCCGTTTCCCACTGGGAAAGTTCCCACTTTCAAGAGTTGGCAAGGGTCGACACTTTCAATGGAATCTCATCCTCATTACCTGCTGCCAACTTTATAATCTTAGGTCACATAGACGGCTCTGGGTATTTAAATCTAACATGGAATACATCGAGCGCTGTTCATCGAGGTGTGTACCAATGTAACGTCCGTGGACTGGACGCAACTGGTCATCCAGTAACTTTATTCACCACGGTCAACGTGACAGGGGTTAATCTTGAGTCAGAGCTCCTTATAGAAGAAATAATCAAACTCAGAAATTATATTGACCTCCTGGAATCAGAGTTTTTGAGCTTCAAAGAGCATGTCTCAACTTTTATCACAACATGGACCCACAGAATGAGCTCGGCCAGGAAAACTCTTTTCAATACACCAGCTACATACAATGGTTCTCAATATTACATTTACACACAGACCCCAGTTAACATCCCAGGCGTGGCCCAGGCGTCGTGTGAACTCATTGGCGGCAACTTGGTGGAAGTGGACGACGCCGACGAATACGATTTTGTGCACGGTCTGATTCGTCAATATTCCGTGTCCGTCGACTACCAGATTCACTTTTTCGTCATAGGCGGTTCCCAAGATGGAGATGCAGAACATTGGTACTACCCCCATAGCAACAAATCATTGGAGTACTACAGGTGGGCACCGGACTACCCGATAGACAACCCTGTTGCTAACTGTTTAACGCTATGGAGATACTACGATTGGAATATGACGAACATTGATTGTGACAGAGATCAAAAGAACTATCCATTTAGTTGTATGTGTGAAGTGGAGATATAAAGTTTTCCAGGCTCCTAATACATACATGAACGTCTCAACACAGAGATTCGTTCACATAACATGTCACTGTTTGTATATTGTTGATAAATAATGAAATAACACACACTTGACTGATTCCTGTCATTGTTTACGTATGCTAGTGGTTTGAATTTTCTTGCAAGTTTTTTTTTAGACCATTCCTTAATGGAACTTGTATGTTAGAAGTCTGTCTGTCTCTATCTGTCTCTGATTACTTCTCTATATCTCGATTTAGTTAATATCCACTACAATTAGTTCAGTTATTGAGACATGTCTACATTGTCTGTTATTGAGTTACTAGCTGTACATATTATCAAGTAATCCAAAAACAAAGCAATCAATATATTGAATTAACATCAATATTTTCATAAGTAAGTCTTTCACAGTCGAGAGGAAGTAACAACAAAAAAAAGAAAATATTAATGACATCATTCGCTCATGTCTGAACATTAAACTTGCTTTTTATTCTGTATGTCTGTTGTACTGTTTGTCTTTGTCTCTGTATTCAATAAAGTCAACTCTAAAGGTTATGCTTTCTTTAATATTTGTTTGTTTTATTTTACATTTCTTCTGTAGAACTTGCATAGGAAAATTGTGGGATCTATGAGCAATGTATATCTTACGGCCAAAGCACGAAGTTGGCCAATTCCCGTTCTGACTGGCCGTTTCGCGATTGGGCAAGCCAGTTCGCGAAACGGCCAGGGATGATCAGCCAAAGTAAACAGATTTATGATAATGATTTTAATGATAATTACACTGAGAAATCTGTCAATTTGTTTTAGAAAATGATCAATTTATATCACTACTAATTACAAGATTAACATTTACGATATTTCGAGTTACACACTAGATTGTTATTTTAAAATCTGCATCGATGTGTTGAGCACTTGGTAGTGTCATTTTATCGGGTTTAGCTTTTGCAGCCGTCCTATGATTGTGGATACGCGACACTATGAAGTATGTATAAGAAGCTTATATTTTGTATTTTGTTATTGATTAATATAATTATATCAGCTTTAATAAACAGCTATTAGTGTGACATTTTGATACTTACAGTATGATTAACCTTCTGACCGGAAAGTATACCTACAGCAGCGACGTTACGCAACATGTCGTGCAGCCATTTTGGCACTGGTCATGTTCTGGCGATATCGTATAAAAAAATCATTTCGTTCACTATAGTATACTTTAGCAGGTTTTGTAAACATTGTCGCCCATCAGCCGAAAAAAAGTTATGATAAAAGTTTTCAATATTTGATGAATAGATTTTGCGAAGCATGATACGTCAGATTCATACCCGGGATGATTCATAATGTCATGCTCTCCCCCCCCCCCCCATCACCTTATAGGCCTATTATAAACATGCCTTTAGAGGTTTCGTTTTTAGAAATGAAAAAATGTGATAGAAAAATTTATACTAAGCTAATAAAAAAAATAATCGCACACTTTCAAAGATGAAACAAGAAAAATATTGAAAAAATAATATTTAAAAAAATAGCTATAATTCCACTATACAATTTTTATAAAATAAAATATTTACAAAATTAATTACAAAATCTGTTAGCTCAAACTGGATATTAAACTGGTGATATTGACACCATCAGTTTCTCGAATGAAATCTGCTACGCATTAAATCTGCTGCTAGGCAAAATGAGGTCATTATTTGTTGGTAATTTCATTATATTGACATCTAGAACTTGGAGTGGGTGGAGGGAGATTTGTTTTCTAACCCTAACGCCCAGTAAACCCTAACGCCCAGTAAACCCTAACGCCCAGTAAACCCTAACGCCCAGTAAACCCTAACGCCCATTAAACCCTAACGCCCAGTAAACCCTAACGTCCAGTAAACCCTAACGTCCAGTAAACCCTAACGCCCAGTAAACCCTAACGCCCAGTAAACCCTAACGCCCAGTAAACCATAACGCCCAGTAAACCCTAACGCCCAGTAAACCCTAACCCTATGCATAAACCTGCGTACAGTACACACACACACACATGTACATATATATATATGAGAATTTTAAAAAAGCAGCATTTCTCAACCTTCGGGGAAAAACAAAACAACTGGGGCAGCGCTATAAGGTTCTCTTTTTTCACTGCAGAAACGCATTCTCCTGACAAGTACAGCTCTTTATTCATTAATGGTGTTCGGGGCGAAGCCCCGACGCCAAAAGCGTTTTTTTTTGCATTCTTCACTGTGGAAACGCATTCTCCTGGCAAGTACAGCTCTTTATTCATCAATGGAGTTCTGGGCGAAGCCCCGACGCCAAAAGCGTTGTCTTGCATTCTTCACTGCAGAAACGCATTCTCCTGACAAGTACAGCTTGGACAGCTTGAAGCCCCGATGCCAAAAGCGTTTTCTTGCATTCTTCACTGCAGAAACGCATTCTCCTGACAAGTACAGCTTGGACAGCTTGAAGCCCCGACGCCAAAAGCGTTTTCTTGCATTCTTCACTGCCGAAGGGCCTTGTCCTGACTTCTACAGCTCATTATTCATCAATGGAGTTCGAAGCTCATTATTCATACTATTAAAAAAAGACCTTTTGAATAATGTACTTGAAAATTATTTCAATATGAATTTATAGGCCCTTAATACATTACAAATAAAACCGATTTGTTCCTTGAAAAGATAAGATACCCCACATATTTAGATTTTGGCTTTGTGGATCGCCGCCGAAAAAAAAAAAATTAAATAAATAGTATTCAATAGAATGAATGTTTAATTTGTTAGTTATAGTCCCACATTTATTTAACTAGAAAAATATCAGATTGAGTAAAGGTTGGTAAAAGGCGACTATGAAAACGTGTTATGAGTTTATAACTCATCTCAAGCATGGCTCTTATACTGAAAAATTTCGTTTGAATTCTAACTTTTCCAATGCAAAGTCTTACTTAAAATAATTATTAGTATAATTAGTATTTACTTTCTTGTCCCTGCTCCTGGCTCCACAGGCAGAGATAGAAGAACCACCAGCTCGCTTGTGTGGGCTCCTTCGAGGCGGAGAGCCCGGCTCCCTACCTTCGCGGCGGGATTCCACAGGCAGGACGCCACATCTATTAGAATCGTTACTGAACTCCAACATAGATGAGGTTGCGTGTCAATGTGTTTTGCGCCAGGAGGCCCATTGACTCCGACTTCAGCCTGCTTTTCTTTCTGGGTTTGCTCCCATAGCCTTTGATCATCCAAGATCATCTGCAAGGCAGCAGGTGTTTATTTTCAGAGTTTTCTCTCCTAGATGAACTGCTATCCCTAGCTAACGAGTTTCATCTACCCGGGTTAAGGGTTAGAGCGCCCTATACTCACTTTTTGCAATCATTTCCCTGGATTTCTGAGATGTTTTTAGTAAATATTCTAACCACTGGAATACTCCACCTCCTCCATGACTGCAAACCAGTTGGTCCGCGGCTGTTTATTTGCTATTCACAGCTAACCCTTATATCTAAGGGTCTTTCCCCTATCCGCCACCTGGGGACGCGCTTGGTAGACGGTGGTAGCTCCCCCAAGATATTAGTGACCGATTTTTAAAATTTTGTAATTTCTTAACTATAATACAAAAAGAAAAAGTATTGTTTTGTCCGATGGGGGAAATGCGATTGCATGTATCGCCACTCCCACCTGGTACAACCCTTTTACATTTAAATTTACTAATGATACAATTTGAGATTACATAGTTTATATTATATAGATATTCAACTAATTTTGTTCACAAACTATGATTCTCCAAAAAAAAAAAAAAAAAGCACCGCTCCCCCCAGCACTCAGAGGGCTAGAGGTGGGAGGGCAGTAAATGCAATCACCCCCCCCCCACTCACCCCACCGATTCGGCCAAAATATCAGAAAGGGAGCGACATAATATAAAATGTATAGATTAATTCAACTAATTTTGTTCACAAACTATGATTTCTCCATAAAAACGGACCCCCCCCCACTCAAAGGGTTTAGGTGGGAAGGGCAGTAGAGGTATTCGCCCCCCCCCCCCCCACCAATCGGCAAACAGGGAACGACATAATATAAAGATCGGTTAAAAAATCAATAACAAGATTTCATAATGCAAATATTAAATTGATTCTATTAGCAAGCTGTGATTTTTACAAAAAAATTGCCCCCCCCCCTTTGAAAGTGTATGGGGGGGGCGGGATTGATACCATCGCCCCCTCCCGACCCCACCAATTGGCTAACATACTAAAGAGGGGGGGCGAAATAATCTAAAAATAGGTTGAAATATAAATAATTAGTATATATTTTTTAACATAAGTAATAAATTCGTATACAAATTGTGTGAATTCTATAATAAAATTCGCCCGCCTACCGCCCCCCCCCCTGGATCCGCCAGTGACTAGATCTAGACTTCTGATTTAGAACTCATAAGATACAGTCTAATTCTGGATCAAGATCTACTTATAGATCTAGAACAGGGGATCTTAACCTGTGGGTCGCGACTCGATTTACCATTTGCAAGGGGTCGCCTAGGACCATCGAAAATATGGATTAGTATTGTCTACTCTTCTATTGCTGTATGTGTGTGTGTGGGGGGGGGGGGGTCGCGGCAGAGTGGGGGATTATAAAAAGGGGTCACCGAGTTTAAAAGGTTGAGAACCGCTGATCTAGAATCTAAATGTAACCTATATTAGAGTTACATACAAATATAAACAAAGCTAAGATAATCTATTAATAAAGTAGAGATAGTTCACATATCAATAATAAACAACTCACTTATCGTATTCTACGGCTGACAATCCCATGTGGTTTTTTTTACTCAAATATATAGATTTTTTTTTTTCTTTTCAAAATTATAACTGTCAGATTAGAGTTTTCCCCGTGTGGCCAAAGAGATAGTAATTCTTTTCTCAGCGCTATGCTCTACATCAACTGTTCAATGTTCAGAAAACAATCGTTAGAGCCGATGGTGAGTTTCTTCCCTCCACCTTCCATGAAGTTTTCACTTGAATAGAGGCAGTGTACACATGAACAAAATGTTTATGTTTTTTTTACTTAAATAAAATCATCCATCTGACATCAAATTGAGATTCCTTTTTTTACCCACACAATGTCGAAGAACATAACTCGAAGCCAGATTTTCCTTCTGAGGCGAAGACGCCATGTTACTGTTTGTTTGACTTTCAAACCAATATTTCTTTTTGACATCAGTTCTGTACATTTGAATTGAATTACTAGGAAGTTCAGTTGAATCTTGGTTGAGTGTTGCAAGGTCTGGAAGTATTATTAAACAAGTTTTAAAGGATGTTAGACTTCTGATCGGGGAAGTAGGCCAAGTTGTTAATGCTATCGGCCACTTTGCTGGCCGCATACATTTCTAGGTCTAGTTATTACAATATCAACCAGACAATGAGAAGAAACTGTGTACAGCTAAAGATAACATTGGTAACAAACATTAGGAATTGTATTTACAAATATCAAAAAACGTCATCAACTAACATCATCTACAAACATCATCTACAAACATGATTTCTTGACTGAGAGAACAATGTCAATAATACAATCACCCGGCTATAGTATGGGCGCAGTGTACGTCACGTGACTGTATAAATAATAATAATGTATTGTAACATGCATTATTTTCAGACTTCCAGATTTGGTGACATATAGAGTCTGTAGACTGTGTATGATCGGAGGCTTTCCAATTTTACAAGTTATTGAAAATTAGGAAGAAAAAATTAAAGAATATATTTGTTAAAAAATTAATTGACGACTAATATGGAATTACTCTTAGTCCTCATTTACTTATTTTGTCATCAGATTTACTCTGGTAAGTAAATTGGTCTTAATATCCAATATACAAACATGTACGCAGTTTGTGGGTGTGATACAAAGGAAGGGAGAGCAATAAAGAAAAAAATGAGTTTCAAAATATTTACATTGTTATTGCCCTTTATTAAAAAAAAAAAACAAAAAAAAACAAGACATCGGGATCAAAGTTTCTGGCCGATGTGTTAAGGCTAGTAAAATATGGCTAATAATTTATTAAGAATCAAATTACACTTAGTTCAAGCCTTAATATTTATTTCTTCTTAAAGTTAAAGTACCTTACTATTTTTTTAAATTACTTTTGCATTGTTCATTGTGCATCTTTCCTGCTCTGTGCGTCATGGGTTAATCTTCTTTGTAGACCAGAGGGGGGTGAGGGAGGATGTGCTGCCTCTACACGATTCAATTTACTATGAAAAATGGCAATGTATTCTACAGGGCAAGAAAACATGTAGAAACTGGAACAGACACAAAATAGAGCAGTGAGATTCATAACAAATGAATATTCACATTTGACTAGAGTAACACCTTTAGTAAAATCACTAAATTTAGAAAGCCTTCAGGATAGAAGACTCAAAAGTAAAGTAGCAATTATACATAAAACACTGAATCATAATCTTCAAATACAAAAACAAAATTTAATAAAATCTCTGAAAGACACAAAAGTGCTATTAGAGCATGGAATGGCTTGCCTGCCAGCCAGGAAAACCAGTGACTCGGCAGAATTTAAGTCATTGGTTAATTTGCACGACTGAATGCATGGCGCGTAGGACGTAAACTATCTCGTTCTTGAAAGGACTATCACGTTCGGGAATTTCCGAATGTATGGCTTTATTGATTCAAGAGTTTAATACATTTATGTTCGGGAAAATTTTGCGCATTATCTTCTTAGTCTAGATCTAAATGCTTATCCATGCATTCGCTCAATAAGGATTCGGTCTTTATGTTTTTCTTGTTTTGAATATATTAATAAGCTTTATAGCGATGTCTTAATAAATGTCTACTTTCTGTGTTTCCTACAGTGCAATGTCTGCAATTGACAACATCCCCGAGGGTTATACTGCAAGATGCTACTGACAAGCTTATTGTCAACTGTACATACGACACTGGAAGTGATCAAAGTCTGACATCTATAACGTCTCTGACAGTCTCTCGTTTGTCTAATCTTTCTAGCTTCCAGTATCAAGTCTTGAGCTCTGTAGATTCATTTACAGGAGTTACAACTTCACAAGAGAACTTGACTAGTGCTGGATTGATAGACAATACTGGACAGTCCTATCTTACGTTAACCTGGAAGAATCCACTGACCATAACACAAGGTGATTATAAATGTGATGCCATAGGGTTAAATTCAGCTGGTCAACCTTTGACCTTGTCTTTAACCGTGAATGTGACGGATGTGAGTTCAGAGATTGACCATTTAAAGGCGGAAATCGTACACTTAAGAAACACAATTGGCTACCTGGAAACACAGGTCCAGACATTGTTTAGAAATACGTCATCATTCGTGAGCACGTGGTCAGAGAGGATGAACGGTGCTCAAAAAACTTTGTTTGAGACCTCAGAAATTTACAACGGTTCTCAATATTATTTATACAAGGACAGTCCGTCCCTCATACCTCTGGTAGCAGAAGCTACGTGCCAGATCTACGGCGGCCATCTTGCAGAGCTACAGACCAGCGACGAGTATGACTACGTCATTAGTTTCATAGAAAACTTTTCCTGGGTCAGGTTCCTGCTAGTGGGAGGTTCTCAATACGGCGAGGCTGGGAACTGGGTGTACCCTCACAACAATGAATCGCTGCAATACTTCAGATGGGCGGAAGCTTTCCCATTTTACAACATGGCCCACGATTGTTTGATTCTGTGGGATGTTTATAATTGGAACATGACCAATCAATTGTGCACCATGGACCAATCGCAATGGCCTATCTACTATTTATGTGAAGTGGAAATATAAACGTCTTTGTTCTCCTTCAAACTTCCCTCTCGGCACGTGGCCACTACAAGGCCATCCATTGGTGCATTTATCTGTGCAACAAACACATGAACTAGGATGTTAAAACAGCTTTTTATAAGCAAATAATTTTTTAAAAGTAGAAGTAAATATACATTTCAATATAAAATATAAATCGTTTTGTAAAGGAGGACATTATTCTACATAAATAATACAAACTTAAAATGACAACTAAAACATTTTCAGTTTCATGACAAGACTTTTGGTTGAAGACTTCGACATTTTTTTTCTTAGCGCTGATAGTTTTTATTTCACCACTAAACAAAATAAGGATAGTTTCTATAGACAAGTATTGTTACTTGAAAGAGAACAATTGTTCTATATACGAAAGATGTGTTTGTATTCAATGTTTGATTCTTTATAGTCAACAGATGGACTTCTAATTACGTTATACAATGAATGCATGACACTTCTTGATGAAACAGATTTCTAGTGGGTGTAATGGTGACATATTGGCCTAGGAGGGGGGGTCAAAAGTCCATCTAAGGTGTTGCTATTGTTGAGACTTTAAGATACAGCTTAGATAGACTCGATGAATGAGCTTGATCTCCCAAACACAACTTCACAGTCACAGTCACACTCTAAAATAAGAATCTGGAAAGTCCAAATAGAAACTAAAGACTACAAGTCTAGAAAATGAAAACATTTGCTTCGTAGCTTCCGAGTCGTGCCATTATAAAGTATGAAGAAAGGTTTTTGATTTGAAGTTGCTTGTGATTTTAATTGCAACTATTTAGTATCATTGAATCATAAAAAGTAAATGTATTTTTATTTTAGTGTCTCAGTTTTGGTGTTTATTTTCTTTCAAACCAGCATCACATTCAAGCTAAGAACCAATAAATTATTCGTTGCCACCTTCAATTTTAATGCGCTACTAGAAATATCGCTGGATTAGGAGATAATTCAAATATCTTTTGTTAATAACTCAATCTACATGCTGGATATTAAACTCTATAAACTTTATATCTAAATACATTTATATTGTAATTGCAAATTCATGAAGAATAATGCTTGAGTTTGAACACTACAGTTTGCAATGAAATGAACATAAAATAACTTTGAAAAAGAAAAACGTGATTGTGATACATTTTGACTTTGAGTTGGCAATATTTTGATTTAAATAGACCAGACAGATTGTTAGCTTTGAAAGCCTAGAACTAGAAGGGAAGGTATTTTTCGTACTGCACATTTACCAATAGCTCTTTCTATCGTATTGCGATGGACACATTAATATCAATTTTAGTTCTACTGAGTGGTCTCCCATTTCAAGGTAAGTCATTTGAAATCAAGGTTAGTTATTGCCTACGTATTTTTAAGCGACAAAGGAGTCCTCAAATCTTTAGTTTGAGGGCCTTTTAACGATATCGTCAGACACTTCTGCTAAGGTGGTATCAAAACTATATGATTTGATGAATATAGAACTTAATGAAGGCCTATTGGGGCATAAGATCGCTATAGGGTATCGTAAAGTTGCTCTCTTTAGCCCTAAAATATCTGCCTGTATTGTAATTTAATACATTTGAACTTGTCGATAGGAATCAGAAACTTATCGTTTTGTGTTTTGTATTTTTTACTGGGCTCTTGTTGTTGTACAGAACTACAAAAACAAACAAACAACAATTTAGTTTGGTAACATTTATATATAAGATATTTAATTTTTGTTGTTTGTTAAAATAAATAAAAAAAACATTGTTAAAAATGTAACATGCACATAGTTTACCTTTTGTATAGATCTAGGCTACATACATTTATGTATTTATAAAAATAGATAATAATGGTGTGGTCAAGATTTGTGATATATTTTCCAAAAAATATTTATTTTGTTATTTTAAACATTTCTTTCATTGTCTCAGCACATTGTATCCGACTGACTGTCTCGCCAAGCAAGCTGTTGAATGGACTCACAGAGAAGCTTGAAGTAAACTGCACGTTTTTAGCAGGAAGCGATCCAAGCCTATCATCGCTAACATCACTAAGTATCAGGCGATGGACCAACTCGACATCACTCCGTGAAGCAGCAACAGTCAGCTCATTTAATGGCGTCACTCTGTCCGACAGTGTCACGGCTGTTGGTACTATAGACAACTCTGGCATGTCTTTCCTGAACGTGATATGGAGTTATCCGAACTTGACCAACCTGGGTGAATATGAATGTCTAGCAGATGGCCTTGATACAACTGGTCATCCACTGTCCAGATCTTCTAACTATAATGTTACAGGCTTAAGCCCGGAGTCTGAACTTCTGGTAGAAGAGATTTTAAAGCTACGACAGACTATACACCATCTTAACACAGACTTTCTGTCTCTGAAAGAGGAAGTCTCAATCTTCATGTCGACCTTGACACACAGAGTGAATGCATCACACAGAACAATGTTTGAAACGTCTGCAGCTTTCAACGGCTCCCAGTACTCTCTCTACTCCATAGACACTGTTGTGGACATTGTCCAGGCCCAGGCCACCTGTGAAATATATGGCGGGAACCTGGTAGAAGTCAACAATGAGAACGAGTTCCACTTCCTGAAGACCTTCATTGAGGATGTCTCTGACGCAGCTCTGGTTCTGATTGGCGGGAACCAGATACATGACGTAGGGAACATAGAAGTGAAGCTAGGTGCTGAAACAAATGATACATACATATATTAAACATAAATGAATAACAGCACCAGGGACCAAGTTTTTAAGAGAGAAAGTAGTGAATTAAAATGCTACGAAAATAAGGGCATGCGCCGACCGAGGCTCGAACCTGTGACTCCGGATTCGACACCACCGCCTAGCGATAACGCACCAAGCGAAACTAACCTCTAGACCATCGGAATGTCCAAAAAAACATTCTTCTGATCCAGAGTCATTTCGCCCGTATGCAAATTACCACCCCAGTGGTCAAAGGTCACAAGCCCCAGCTAGCCCCTCCCCCACCCTCGCAGCATCCGTTCACTAACAATTTCGTTAGAGCCTACACAGACAGCCGTTAGGCATGTATTAGACAAACGATGGCTCTATCTAATTGTATATCTCTCACAAAGACAAGTGGACAACATAAACACATTACATATAGAAGCTTCAGTGGGTACGAGCAATAATGCTGTAAATGTAAACATAGAAGTGAAGCTAGGTGCTGAAACAAATGATACATACATATATTAAACATAAATGAATAACAGCACCAGGGACCAAGTTTTTAAGAGAGAAAGTAGTGAATTAAAATGCTACGAAAATAAGGGCATGCGCCGACCGAGGCTCGAACCTGTGACTCCGGATTCGACACCACCGCCTAGCGATAACGCACCAAGCGAAACTAACCTCTAGACCATCGGAATGTCCAAAAAAACATTCTTCTGATCCAGAGTCATTTCGCCCGTATGCAAATTACCACCCCAGTGGTCAAAGGTCACAAGCCCCAGCTAGCCCCTCCCCCACCCTCGCAGCATCCGTTCACTAACAATTTCGATAGAGCCTACACAGACAGCCGTTAGGCATGTATTAGACAAACGATGGCTCTATCTAATTGTATATCTCTCACAAAGACAAGTGGACAACATAAACACATTACATATAGAAGCTTCAGTGGGTACGAGCAATAATGCTGTAAATGTAAACATAGAAGTGAAGCTAGGTGCTGAAACAAATGATACATACATATATTAAACATAAATGAATAACAGCACCAGGGACCAAGTTTTTAAGAGAGAAAGTAGTGAATTAAAATGCTACGAAAATAAGGGCATGCGCCGACCGAGGCTCGAACCTGTGACTCCGGATTCGACACCACCGCCTAGCGATAACGCACCAAGCGAAACTAACCTCTAGACCATCGGAATGTCCAAAAAAACATTCTTCTGATCCAGAGTCATTTCGCCCGTATGCAAATTACCACCCCAGTGGTCAAAGGTCACAAGCCCCAGCTAGCCCCAAGGCGGCGACGATGGACGCCATCGAGGCTCTGACTGCCCCCTTTCCGGAAAGTTTGAGCAGCAAGGTTCCTGGAGGGTGGACAAGGCCTCCCTCCAAGTCCTTACGCTCAATAAGGAATGTCTTCACAGACATGTTAGTAACAAACAGAGTTAGAAAATAAACAGGTGAAACACAAGACATTGACATTTTTTTTTCTTTAAGGATACCTCAGCTCTTTAGCTTTTGACTACAGTTGTCGAGCTTAGTACATCCTAGGAATCCTTGGGCTTTGCCTCTTTTTTGGGCGTTGCCTCTTTTTTGGGCTATTGGCCTCTTTATTGGGCTTTTTTTTTCTTTTAATTCCAAAGAAGACACACAAAACATTGTTCTAAATTAAAAATAATACAAGGAAAATTTCATTGAGAACATCATATCAAAGTCATATTCCAGGATTTTCAGTATGATCGCGGAGTAGGCTGCAGCGAAGATCCATAAAATGGTGACACCAAGGGGTCCAGAAAATGATGACATCAAGGGTCCAATAGAATGATTCAGCAATGGTCCAGAAAAAGGTGACATCAAGGGTCCAGAATATTATTTTTGAAAGTGTTCCTTTAAATAAGCATTGTCAAAAATTTTTTTTTTCTCTTTAATTATCTTTTATTTGTTGTCTTTTTCAAAGACTTATGAGGTTTTGATGATGACACATCTATACAAATTAATCAATGGCTTAAAAAAATTCAATGGCTTAAGCAAGAGAAACAGTAACTATTAAAAGCTTTAAAACATTTCAATATTTTTCACCAAATAAATTTATTTAAAACTCAAAATTTGACACTTTAAAAATTAAAATATATAACACTTACAGAAAAATATAGTGTATATAATAAAAACTATAAAAATTCAGTTTACTTAATGAACTAAGTTGATACTGTTCAGTTTTTATTTTTTCTTATTACGTTGAATTAACTCCCCATAGTTATTTTTAAATTAGATTTTCATTTTTATTGCCCTTGTTAAAAAAAACAACAACACTATCATAAAGTAGTTTATATATCTCTAGGTAACGACCTCCCATGTGCTTAAGAGTGTGGCTTTAAAAAGGCTCTATTTTCTTCAGATTGATGTTCCAGAAAGTAGTGATGTGGGATAATAAGCTCAATACAATCTGTTTATGTTTTTTGAAATGTTATATATCTGAAAATATAATAAATATGGCAAGAAAATTCTTTTTTTATTAATTTGGCTCATAATATATCTTCTAGATATAATACTATAGCTATTGACTTGCTTACAATGGTCAGTTTTAATTTTGTTATATAATACTTACATTGTTAAATAACCACATGAAATATATATATAGTACTTTAAAAAAATAATAGGTGCTGGTACTCAGTAATTAGGTACCTAACTTTTTAACTACTAATATATTAATATAAACATAGAGTTGAAGCTAGGTGCTGAAACAAATGATACATACATATATTAAACATAAATGAATAACAGCACCAGGGACCAAGTTTTTAAGAGAGAAAGTAATGAATAAATTCTCTCTTAAAAACTTGGTCCCTGGTGCTGTTATTCATTTATGTTTAATATATGTATGTATCATTTGTTTCAGCACCTAGCTTCACTTCTATGTTTACATTTACAGCATTATTGCTCGTACCCACTGAAGCTTCTATATGTAATGTGTTTATGTTGTCCACTTGTCTTTGTGAGAGATATACAATTAGATAGAGCCATCGTTTGTCTAATACATGCCTAACGGCTGTCTGTGTAGGCTCTATCGAAATTGTTAGTGAACGGATGCTGCGAGGGTGGGGGAGGGGCTAGCTGGGGCTTGTGACCTTTGACCACTGGGGTGGTAATTTGCATACGGGCGAAATGACTCTGGATCAGAAGAATGTTTTTTTGGACATTCCGATGGTCTAGAGGTTAGTTTCGCTTGGTGCGTTATCGCTAGGCGGTGGTGTCGAATCCGGAGTCACAGGTTCGAGCCTCGGTCGGCGCATGCCCTTATTTTCGTAGCATTTTAATTCACTACTTTCTCTCTTAAAAACTTGGTCCCTGGTGCTGTTATTCATTTATGTTTAATATATGTATGACGTAGGGAATTGGGTGTATCCTCAAAGCAATGCTTCCATTGACTACTTCCGGTGGGCTAAGGATTATCCTCTTTTCACCATGGGCGCCAACTGTTTGGTTCTTTGGGGCAGCTTTGAATGGAACATGACGAACGTCAATTGTCTGAATAGTTTCTTAATGAGATACATATGTGAGAATATTCTTTAATAATACTTCGGCAGTAAACGTAGACTGAACTCAAATATGGATTTACATAAAACATGTAGGCAAATAACTTGCCTTTATATGCAGAAAAAATTAAACGATTCGACCAAATTTAAAACAGAAATTTATTTTTATTTTCTCTTTGTCTCCTAGAAAATATCACAATGTGGATATATACTCTCGAAACAATTTGTATAACGATGACAGCCTCGATTTCATTTTAACCTTTGAAATACTTTATTATTTCCCACGTAATAATAAGAACTCTTGTTTTCCCCAGTAACATTAAAACAGGTCTCTCTCGCCTTAGTCATGAAATAACACTGTCAAGTTTGTCCCAGGTAACATTAAAACAGGTTAACTTAGTCAAGAAATGACAGTGTCCAGTTTGTCCCAGGTAACATTAAAACAGGTTAACTTAGTCAAGAAATAACACTGTCAAGTTTGTCCCAAGTAACATTAAAACAGGTTAACTTAGTCAAGAAATGACAGTGTCCAGTTTGTCCCAGGTAACATTAAAACAGGTTAACTTAGTCAAGAAATAACACTGTCAAGTTTGTCCCAAGTAACATTAAAACAGGTTAACTTAGTCAAGAAATAACACTGTCAAGTTTGTCCCAAGTAACATTAAAACAGGTTAACTTAGTCAAGAAATGACAGTGTCCAGTTTGTCCCAGGTAACATTAAAACAGGTTAACTTAGTCAAGAAATGACAGTGTCCAGTTTGTCCCAGGTAACATTAAAACAGGTTAACTTAGTCAAGAAATAACACTGTCAAGTTTGTCCCAAGTAACATTAAAACAGGTTAACTTAGTCAAGAAATGACAGTGTCCAGTTTGTCCCAGGTAACATTAAAACAGGTTAACTTAGTCAAGAAATAACACTGTCAAGTTTGTCCCAAGTAACATTAAAACAGGTTAACTTAGTCAAGAAATAACACTGTCAAGTTTGTCCCAAGTAACATTAAAACAGGTTAACTTAGTCAAGAAATGACAGTGTCCAGTTTGTCCCAGGTAACATTAAAACAGGTTAACTTAGTCAAGAAATGACAGTGTCCAGTTTGTCCCAGGTAACATTAAAACAGGTTAACTTAGTCAAGAAATAACACTGTCAAGTTTGTCCCAAGTAACATTAAAACAGGTTAACTTAGTCAAGAAATGACAGTGTCCAGTTTGTCCCAGGTAACATTAAAACAGGTTAACTTAGTCAAGAAATGACAGTGTCCAGTTTGTCCCAGGTAACATTAAAACAGGTTAACTTAGTCAAGAAATGACAGTGTCCAGTTTGTCCCAGGTAACATTAAAACAGGTTAACTTAGTCAAGAAATGACAGTGTCCAGTTTGTCCCAGGTAACATTAAAACAGGTTAACTTAGTCAAGAAATGACAGTGTCCAGTTTGTCCCAGGTAACATTAAAACAGGTTAACTTAGTCAAGAAATGACAGTGTCCAGTTTGTCCCAGGTAACATTAAAACAGGTTAACTTAGTCAAGAAATGACAGTGTCAAGTTTGTCCTCAGTAACATTAAAACAGGTTAACTTAGTCAAGAAATGACAGTGTCCAGTTTGTCCCCAGTAACATTAAAACAGGTTAACTTAGTCAAGAAATGACAGTGTCCAGTTTGTCCCCAGTAACATTAAAACAGGTTAACTTAGTCAAGAAATGACAGTGTCCAGTTTGTCCCCAGTAACATTAAAACAGGTTAACTTAGTCAAGAAATGACAGTGTCCAGTTTGTCCCCAGTAATTACGTACAAGGAGTGGTGGTTGAGAGGTGGTCGGTTGTCTCTGGTTCGAATCCTGTGATTTTCGGAAACATTGGGCGCCCTGAGTCTTCCCAGCTCTAATGGGTACCTCTGAGTCCACCTAGCTATATTGGGTACCTGACATTAGTTGGGGAAAAGTAAAGACGGTTGGTCATTGTGCTGGCCACATGACACCTTTGTTAACCGTAGGCCACAGTAACAGATGACCTTCACATCAGCTGCCCAATAGATTGCAAGGTCTGAAAGGGGAGCTTTACTTTTTTTTTCAAATCACGTTAGATTTAGATTTACACATTAATACACATGGATACTTGCAGGGCAATTTAATGTTCATTTTTGAAGTAACAACTGTAACTTTAAGATAAGATAACTCTTCAAACGAGAGACTACTTAGTAGTTCATTGGTCATTGTTGTCTGTTTGGTCGTTGGTTTGTAGCCCCAAGCATCTAGTACAACTAAATCAGTGTAGCCGTATTACATTTTAATGTTTAACTTGAAATAACTCAGATTTCTTTTAAAACAAACTTGAATAGAACTTTTAGTTATAAGCATACACAGATTCAACTTGAATTGAGATGTAGATCTAGTAGTAACAAGATGAAATAAGATTTGAACCAAATCTCAGTAACTACTAAAATACACGTCCTATCTGTCTCACGCCCCCCCCCCCAAACGTGACTTTTATTAACATCAACTATAACAGAACATGTCTTGGCTTCATCAGAACCCCGTCAGCTAAAAAATAACCGCTTCCTTTCCTCATTGTTACCTTGGAAACACACACATACACTCCATAGCACTGCCACACACTGGTAATATGGTGTAAAAGCTAGTTTTTATTAGACTATTTCAGTTTAAGAGCTTAATTTAGTGACTTTCAGTTGAACAATTATGTTGATGTTGTGGTTTAATGTTGGAGAACAATAAATGGATGAAACAAATCTTTCACACTGGGCTTTTAGTGTCTGTTTTAAACACCACTGTTTCGTTATTTTAATTTCAAAAGAATTAACTTCAAAACTATGACGTAATCGCACGTATTGCATCTTCTTATCTTCTTATATAATACAGACGTTACTTCAAAAAAGAAGATGATTACGTCCTACGCGTCATGCATTTAGTCATGCATATTAACCAATGACTTAAATTCTGCCAAGTCACTGGTTTTTCTGGCTAGCTCAGGCAACCCATTCCATGCTCTAATAGCACTAGGGAAGAAGGAGTATTTGTACAAATTTGTCCTAGCATATGGGACGAGGAATGTGCCTTTATTTTTGCATCATTCAGTGAGACTTAATTTTAAAAAGAGTATATGATTTAAATTACAAACTGATTTTGTCAAAAGTTTTAGCTTTGTAACGCCCTCACATTTTGATTTGTGTTTTAGTATAATACAATTATTTGTGTCATTGATCTGATCGGTCAAGACTTGACCTAAATAAAACCTTTAAACGACAACTTAAAACTGAAAACAATCTTTTTGCTTCACGTAACTTTCTACTTGCTCACTAAACATCTTTTGCCTTGCGACTTTACCCAAACATCTTCTGTCTTGTAACTCTACCCAAACATCTTCTGTCTTGTGACTCTACCCAAACATCTTCTGTCTTGTGACACGACCCAAACATCTTCTGTCTTGTGACTCTACCCAAACATCTTCTGTCTTGTGACACGACCCAAACATCTTCTGTCTTGTGACTCTACCCAAACATCTTCTGTCTTGTGACTCTACCCAAACATCTTCTGTCTTGCGACTTTACCCAAACATCTTCTGTCTTGAGACACGACCCAAACATCTTCTGTCTTGTGACTCTACCCAAACATCTTCTGTCTTGCGACTCTACCCAAACATCTTCTGTCTTGTGACTCTACCCAAACATCTTCTGTCTTGCGACTCTACCCAAACATCTTCTGTCTTGCGACTCTACCCAAACATCTTCTGTCTTGCGACTCTACCCAAACATCTTCTGTCTTGTGACTCTACCCAAACATCTTCTGTCTTGTGACACGACCCAAACATCTTCTGTCTTGTGACTCTACCCAAACATCTTCTGTCTTGCGACTCTACCCAAACATCTTCTGTCTTGTGACTCTACCCAAACATCTTCTGTCTTGCGACTCTACCCAAACATCTTCTGTCTTGCGACTCTACCCAAACATCTTCTGTCTTGTGACTCTACCCAAACAAGGGGAACACTTCGGCAGACAGAATCTGCAATGCTGTTGATCCCAAACGGTCCCGGCCACTTAAGTTATTTTTGATACAGCAGCTGCGTGCAAAGAGGGAACTCGTGTTGGGTCACAACGTTCTGACCAGAGCTACATCCAGGCTTTCATTTCTACGAGGTGATCCGTAGCTGCTTCCAGAATGAATGAGACCATATATCTCGCCAAGAGACCTTTATTGTGAATCACTTATGTTGAATATCTTAACGGCTAACTTGAGGTCTTTTTTATTTAATTTTCTTTTGTCAGTCAAGGTTACTGTGAAAAATCCCACGGTCTACTCTCCACATGACCTACTTATTCAAGTGACCTAGATATCATAAACAATCCAAACTTAAGTACAAGTTAGAAGTTGTTGTTTCAAGGAACCTGAAGTAATCTCAATGTCACTTGAAAATTATTTTTAGAGTTTTAATTTTTGTTTTAAATGGTAACAATAATTTGCAACCTTGACCTAGTTATTTAAAAACACGATTATCTTCAGCTTATCATAATGATAATAAATCTCCAAAGTCATTAAAGTAGATTACATTTTTTTGAGAGACTACGAAGTACTGTATTATGATAAATAGATAACAGCTCTAGTAAAACTAACTGAGCTTAATTTAAATTTTACAAGTTCTGAAAAAAAAATGTCTTTGTTTTTCCTAAGTGTTTAATAACAAGATTTGTGTTTCATTTTTACTAGATCTATGTTTTATGTATTACTAGATCTATGTTTTAGGTATTACTAGATCTAAATACGTGTAAACATGTTATTTTTATTATTACTGTATTACAAAGCTATCTGGCTGTCTTGTAAAAAATTTGTACACCTTATTTCTCAATGTCGGATCAAGTTAAAATTGTGCCAAATTATTTATTGTAGTTGACAAAACAAGAATTAAAAAAAAACACCAACTTATTAGTTAATAAACTATTGGTAATTAATTATTTGGTTTGGTAACGAACAAGGGAAAGAAATTGTACTTGACAGATGCGGTGGTATAAGTTGAATTAGTTCCCTTTATACTTAGAGAACCAGGTCGTCGCTAAAAAGTTTGAGACTAACAATAAAACATATTTTCATAAGCATTTCGCAGGCACAGTGAATAGTTTATTGACTTGCGGAGGCTCAGCCCCTTCCTAATGAATCGAGCTACCTAAAGTGCTAGGGTCATAGCACGGCATTAGGAAAGCTACAAGCGAAACGCTCAACAAAAACAATTGGTACAACTATTTCTACTGGCACCAGATTGTATTCTTTGTTAGATCTATTGACGTATTCAATGACATGACTGGATCCAAACTCATTGATACATTTACACTTACCGTAATTACAAGCTTTGTTGTTTTTTTAAAGTATTTTTTTAAATATAGTTCTTGTTTATTTTAGATTTTTTCTTTTGAAGAATTAAAATTCTTTCCCTTTATCCTGTGAAAACAGAAACAGGTACACGAATAACTGGTATAGTTTGTGGTCACCTTTTGAACATTGACGTCAAATCGAAAAGAAAAGTAAGCAGAGTTGTTCCCCCTCCTGAACATTCTTGTCTCTCCTACATGTGTAAAACTTGTGTTATATCAAGTAGTAATCCATCTCCTTGGTTTGGTGTCTAAAACATTACCCAATTTCAGTCTGACATAATAAAGCTAGAAGAAACATGTAACAGTATAGTTCATTTTTTAAAGTGATTGTTTGGGGAAAGAAAATAGTGGAAACTAAGATAAAACATGTGTTGGTCAATTTAGTGCTGAAGACGATCAATAAACTCTCCAGAAGTATTGCAAAGTCTAAAAGTTAAAACTAGTTTTCCACATAGATGTGTTTATTGACTGTAAGTAATTAGTAGTCTTAATGAGTACCCACAAATGATATTCCAATCAAAGAGTTGCATTCTGGCCTATCATACTTCTTAGTCTAATTGTTTTCATTAAGTGGCTCAACGTGGAGTTTAAGAATGAGTACCCGACTATCTGCATAATCATTGATCTGATGCTTTGAACAAAAAATCTTTTGCTACAGTGAAACTGTTTATTGATGGAATGTTTGCGTCGAATTCGAGTTAATATGTCAACAAAATATGATATGTAATGTCTACACAATATGTTATGAGCGAAGTGTAAAATGTTAGGTTTTAAAGATATATATGTTGTTACTGTGATGATGAATATGGTGAATGGGTTATCTCACACAGAAACCTTGACCGGAAGTTCTGTTCAGACGTGTTGCATGGTACATCTACCATGTTGTACCCATCGCTGATGTCCAGCGCCAGACAGTCATTGGTATTGTCGCCACTGCTGTTAGTGGGGTGGCCAGGGGCCCATGAAAAGTAGTTGACACTGTGTCCGGAGTGCTGGAACAGCCATTTTCCTTCTTTGACCTGGTCTGTCCCTCCAACGATCACCTTCGTTCCATTGGCCATGTAGAGACTGTTGAAAAACTCTTTGACAAAACCGAACTCTTGGTCACTCTCTATCTCTGCCAGGTAACCGCTAACAAACTTACACATGGCTTCAGACTGGTTCCTGCTCATGTTGCTATATTTAGACAGTAAATACATCCTGTTATCGAACACAGCTGACCTATTGAAGACAGCAGTAACAGCGCTCTCCATCTTTTTTTCCCAGAGCTCTGGAAAGATAGAGAAATTATAAAATAAAAGATTTAAGATAGTTTTCTTCCCATAAAAGCAAAGTGTTTCACCCATTTTTTAAGAAGTAAACTATAGAAATGTCCCAAAGATTTCTACAATCCCATTGCTATGAAATCTCAACATGGATGAGCTACGCATATCAGAGTGGTTTCTGTCCAGAGCTATTTCAAGCAAGAAGATTTCTGCCTCCTGAAATGGAATTTAGATTATGATGAACTTTCAAACTTCAAGCATTTATTAAAGAAATAATTGAACTTTGGACCTTAAGTAAATGTTAGGTAATGTAGAAGACCGATTTAAAACTATCGCTTGGTGTTAATTTTTTGTGTTCCCTAATTAGAAACAGAACAACCTAGCCTATACTATAAACTTCCATCAAGGTTCTCAAACACATGATTTAACCTAGCGAGGAACCAAGGTACGTTTACTAATGAAATCGTTACTAATGACTCACAAGGAAAACATTGGTATCATTTTAAGTACATGGCTAAGTTAGACAAAAAAATGTTTTTGCAAACACGTGACAATCACGAGGGCTAATAAACGTTTGTCCATGAGCTCTTAGGACAATACATCTGCACCACAAAATCTCTTTAATTTTACGTCACAACGCTTAATTAGACTTAGACATTTCTTTGTAAACTAGAGAGATTGAGGGATAATTAACAGTTGAGCACGAGTTATTAATGCATGCACCACAATATTTCCAATTTGAGAATTGTTGACATATAAGGATGGCTCTAGCATTGCCTCAACGCCAGTTACGTCTGTGTATTGTGAAAATCATCTAGCAAGATTCATAACCAAACCATTTAATCAAGCGACGAATGCAGGTAGTTATTGATAATAACATTTCTAAACTTTCTGACAAGAAAGTTAATTGCTAAATAATTCAGAAGAGAGAATTTAATCAAACTCCATTTGAGTGAGGGCATGAGAGGCTTAAATCATCTCTTGCAAAAGCCAAGCACAGAGACAGCCTCATGCGCTCCCAGACTTCAAGGGCTTTTTGGGACTTGTCCCAGCACTCAAACCACTTTTCCATTTCTGTTTTTTGAATTATAGCTAGAGCATGATGTGGGTGGAATTAGCCCTCCCTGGTGGGCCAAGGAGTCTGCAATAGTGTTGCCAGTCACACATATGTGACTCGGTACCCACTGCATTATTACAGGGGTGCCATAGCGTTGCTTTATGTTGTGAGAAGCCATGATGACAGTGTCTATATTGGGGGGGGGGCATGGTCCTGGGCTTTGCAAAGCCTGTAGTACAGATTTTGAGTTAGTGACCACAATAATCTGTGTTGCCGTCAAATGTCCCTCGCCGAGTTGAGGGTCAATGACCTTTAAGTCTTCATAGACTGCCTTGGTCTCCGCATCAAAACTGCAAACACTACCACATTGTCCAAAGATTTTTACTGAGTAAGAGCCAAGAAAGTCGATGTAGGCTCCATTGCCTGCTCTTCCAGAATCGATCAATGCCGACCCATCAGTATATGCAAAAATAGCACTGGGCTTGAAGGCATTAATTGTCTCCAGTGCTAGAATTTGAAGGTCGTTAGATGAACGTCTAAGCTTAGTTGCATTAGGGTCTACTAGTTTCAATCGTATGTCTGGGGTCGTTTAGCTACACCAAATGTTTTGTCTGATGATGGATAGGCCAGCTTTATCAGATAGTTTAGTGGCATGATGCATAAAAGACTGCATCAGAATACTTCTTCTGCATTTCCAATCATTCACTAGTTTTCTAGCTATGAAAATCGTCTCGCAAGATTCACAAACAAACCATTTAATCAAGCGACGAATCAAGGTACTTATTGATAATTAGATTTCTAGACTTTCTGACGAAAGTAAATTGTCAAATAATTCAGAAGAGAAAATTTAATTAAAGTTTTAGGTTAATTCGTTTTTAACTTGAAAAAAAATGTTTTGTTTGGTTATTTTCAACAACAAACAATCAACTATTACTGATAATGAGATTTTTGCGACGTATTTGAATCCAAATTTATTGTAAAATAGCTCAGAAGATATATTTCACATAATACTTTGGTGTTTATTTAAAAAATACTAATGTTGAAAAAAACATTATGGATAATTATATTTTTTTCGACGATTTTGCAAGAAAATTAAATTTATATAAGTCAAAAAAAAGATATTTTAAACCATCATTTAGCGTAAATGTTTTTCATGCTAAGTCTTTCTGAGACGTTTTTGCCATAAAATTAAATATTACACAAGCTAGAAGAGAATTTTCAAACAGTAATTTTTCGTTCATTTTGGTTTTCCTAAAAAAGTCGCGGAGCAACGTATTATCGATAATTAAATGTTAGCAACGTTTGAAACTGAAAGAAATGTGATGGCCACATGGGCTGCAATGATGTCCTAGTTTTTGTAGTGCAATGTGATGGCCACATGGGCTGCAATGATGTCCTAGTTTTTGTAGTGCAATGTGATGGCCACATGGGCTGCAATGATGTCCTAGTTTTTGTAGTGCAATGTGATGGCCACATGGGCTGCAATGATGTCCTAGTTTTTGTAGTGCAATGTGATGGCCACATGGGCTGCAATGATGTCCTAGTTTTTGTAGTGCAATGTGATGGCCACATGGGCTGCAATGATGTCCTAGTTTTTGTAGTGCAATGTGATGGCCACATGGGCTGCAATGATGTCCTAGTTTTTGTAGTGCAATGTGATGGCCACATGGGCTGCAATGATGTCCTAGTTTTTGTAGTGCAATGTGATGGCCACATGGGCTGCAATGATGTCCTAGTTTTTGTAGTGCAATGTGATGGCCACATGGGCTGCAATGATGTCCTAGTTTTTGTAGTGCAATGTGATGGCCACATGGGCTGCAATGATGTCCTAGTTTTTGTAGTGCAATGTGATGGCCACATGGGCTGCAATGATGTGTTGAGTAACTTAGGCGGTTTTAGAAGTAAACCATTCGTGCACGAAGCTATCTATCTATCTATATCTATCTATCTATCTATCTATCTATTTATCTATCTATTGTATATCTACTATATCTATAAATCTATCTATCTATCTATCTATCTATCTATCTACTATCTATCTACTATCTTATCTAATCTTATTTTATCTAATCTATATCTCATTATATAAATGGGTGCACTCGGATGGCCTTGCCCTTGCTGGAATTATCTATTTTCACTGTTCTTAACTCACCTGTAACATTACGTGTCTCCGCCAGGAAGTAGCTTTTAATTCGATCCAGTTCTGAAAACAAGTCATCAAAATCTGGTTGCTCAAGGTCAACTGTTGTCTTTGCAACTACCGTGAATTCTTCATCTTGCGAGAGTGTGGCCACGCACTGATAACTTCCTGCTTCGTTTTCTGTAGGGTAGGTCCAGTTTAACTTTAAGTAAGAGGTGTCGGTGACGGAAATTTGACCTTGAATAGTCGCAGAATTGTTGACATATAAGGATGGGCCTAGCGTTGGCTCAACGCCAGCTACGTCTGTGTATTGTGGTTCCAATGTGTCTGTCGACTGAGAAATTATAATATTCAGAACGTTGTAAGTACCAGCTGGGTCAGGTGCCACTGAACAGACAATTTCCATCTGACTGGTTAGCCCAAGTTTAATAGTGCTTGGTGTGACTTCCAGCTTAATTATATCATCTGTAGATAAAATAATTTGATTGGATTACAATTTTTTATTTAGCTAGATTCAATTCTCTTTGACTGCAGTTTCAAAGCATCAATTTGTCTTGGAGTAGAACATTAGATATAGATCTGTCTTTAAATGAAATAAACTTTCCAAACAATGGCGTTCATTGTACGTCACAAGGCGTTGACTAAATAAGTTCTTTGTAACCACAAGAGAGTTTCAATGAATCATGAGAGCTAACAAACATTTGCGCATGAGTTCTTACATCACGTAGACTATATAGACCAGGGGTGGGCAACCTTTTTTCTATCAAGGGCCCATGGGCGTAGCCAGGATTTTTTTTCGGGGGGGATTTTGTTTTCTCCCCCCCCCGCCCCTCCCTCCGCGAAAAAAATATATTTATATGTATGTATGTGTGTGTGTATATAATCTTTATTACATTCTGACCAATCATTCTTTCGGAAGACTTTCTTTCTATTGTGCCCTAGAATAGGTTCTTCCTCTAGTTAGTGGGAAAATTGTAGACTCCCCGCCATTGACAACAAGCGCTAGGAGCTCCCCCAGTGCGGGGCGGGGCCCCGCCGCCAAGCACTATTTCTGATATTGAAAGCCAACAAAATGCATATTCTGAGGTATCTACAGTGCATTTTTCTGCTATTAAAAACTTTTATTTCAAAAACCTAATGTGCTCTTCTTACTGACTTAGACCCTCCCGCGTCGTTCGGCGCTTTTGCCGTCAAGCTGTTTCCACAAAAATCTGTCACTGGTAATGTCTGAAGACTCTTCCCACTTGCTCTGAGGACCTCCATGAATGTGTGGCGCCAAGGTGTACTAGGATGTCATCGCAACTCTTCTTATGCCTAATTCATTTTGTCGGAGAACATGTCCCGCAAACCTCATGCGACGCTCTGTCACAATCTTAATAAGGAGCTCCCAGTTCGGCATAGGATTTCCTTGATTTACACCCCATCTCTATAACTGACTCCTAAAATCTGTTTTAGCCATCTTTGTTGAGCCACATTTAGTGTTTTTCAATTTCGGCAGATGACTATTCACTGCACTTTATTAATTGAGCCCCGCCACTGGTAGAAATGTGTAACCGCTCTTGAATACGCTCTTGGAATTAGGTGACTGTAGTTTGCGTTAGATTTTATATCGAAAAGTGAAGTTTTACCGTCAAAATCATCTTCGTGGGTTTTTAACTACAAAATCTCTGAAGTCGTATTTTTTTAGAATTCAAAACCCCATTTAGCTACGGTCATATAATTTAGTAACTGTAGTTTGCTTTAGAATAATATTGAAGCTAGAGGTTTTCAGCTTCAAAACTCTCTGTAGGGGGATTTTAAACTAAAATTATCTGGAGGGGGTTTTAAACTTTAAAAAAAAAGCCATCTGTAGAAGAGGGATTTAAACTCAAAACCCCCAACTGTCTTGGCTACGCTCAAATAATTTTAGTGTGTAATTTGCTTTTTTTTTTATATTGAAGAGGTATTTTTTAGCTCTAAACTCCACTGGAGGGGAGTTTAAACTCAAAAACCCCTTTGAATACACTCATAACATGTTGAGTGTATAATTTGCTTTGTTTTTAATATTAAAAAATTTTATTTTACCGCTCAAAACTGAGTCAAAACCCATTTAGATACGCTCATAACATTTTGAGTGCCTAATTTGCGTTTTTTTATACCGGGTATTGAAGAGGTATTTTTAAGCTTCAAACCCTACTGAAGAGGGGGTGGGGGTTAACTCAAAACCCATTTGGCTACGCTCATAGAATTTTAGTTGTGTAATTTTCTTTTTTTATATTGAAGAGGGGGTTTATCGTAAATTTTGGAGGGGGGTTAAAATTCAAAATCTTTCTTAACTGCGCTAGTGAAATTTGGGGATTGTCGTTTGCATTTGTTTTTGTTTTGTGTTATAGAAGAGGGGAATTTAACTGCGAAAACCCCGGGTAGGGGGTTTTAAAGTCAAACCCCCTAGTAGGGGCTTTAAACTCAAAACCTCTTTTGGTGTGCAAATCACTTGCTGCGCAAGTGATAGTTTAGTATTAAAAACTCACCTAAAATAAACAAAATCAAAGCAAAAAATCAGTCACTAAATTCCGACCCCCCCATTTCGGGAGGGGGTGGGTTGAACCCCCCCCCCCCCCGGCTACTCCCATGCTCGGAGGGCCGCATTAAAAAAATTTGGGGATGGGGGGCAGCATATATATAATATGTACATAGAAAAATACGCTAGCTGTGTATAATGTCTTAATATTTTAATTCACATTTATACTGTACTCTACATCCACATGTGTCTACACTCTCTAATGGTGAATTACAAGAAGATTTAGACATTTTGAAACGAATTTGCGATTACAGATTTATTTATTTATTTATTTTTTTATTTTTACATTACAACATTTCACCAGTACCTTACTAGCTGTTATCCTTGTGAATGCTGTTAAATTACAGTCAGTCAGCACATCGACCTGTTCTTACACTTGTTTATTAAAAAAAGATTGTCCACAGATGTACTTGGCCCAAATAATGTGAACGTTTAGCAGCAAAGTTATTTTAAACTGTGGAAATACAGTTTCTGGCACCCATACAACTTTTATTTCAGGTCATAATTTACTTATAAGTATATTCGCTGGAGCTGAATCAGCTTCAGCACTAAATGTGGTGAACTAAATATGGTGAAAGCGGAAAAGACGCTATTAGTTTTGTGAGGCCTGTCTGTTAGTCTGTCCGTCTGTCCATCCGTCCCGTTTAGATCTCGTAAAATATTTTAGACCATCAAAGTTCTGATGCAACGGCTACTTTTTCTTTTCTGAAAGAGAAAAATCTAATTTTTTAAATCACTTATGCAAACAGTTTTTTTCATAAATATACACCACTTTTACAACGATTCACTATTAATAGTAACAAACACTTTTAAGCTCTTTATTAGGGGGGATGTAACTGCATCGTATTATTTATTAACACATTTATGCAAACCGTTGTAGATTTTTTGTCCAAAAAAATCTTTTTATATTTCTATTGTTAAGTTGTGTAAGTTCTGTTATACTAAAATTAAAATTAACACACAAAAAATGTTTACTTTTTTTAAGAGAAAAAATCTACTTAGTATGTATATAATTTTAAACAATAATTAATAAGTATTTTTCATATTAAGGTATGAACTGTAGCCTCTAATCACACAATGAGACACTGAACTAAAGGTTGTTGTTTTTGTTTTTGTTTTGTTTTTACGGAAATGTTTTTTTCTTGAGGAATAAGAGATTGTCCCTTTACAAAACAATAAGAGCAATTATCTATTCATTATAAGACATTAGTTAGGCCAGGTTAACATCTAACTTTACATTCACTTTCACCTATACTTTGGTCTGTGGACCCCTGGGGCACCACACACGATCCGTCAACCTTCTTTCTCCACTCTTCTCTGTCATTTATCTTTGATGCTCTTTCTGCACCTATTGAAACCTGCTTGGGTGGACCCACTTCGGGAGAAGATTTTGAGTTTGTGTCTCCACACAAACTGTCCTTGTAACCTTGTTTGTTTTGTACAAAACATTTACGATGCTCAAAAAGTTACGTGAATCAAAGAATTTAATATATTTTTTTTTATAGTTGGCGAGTTTTATTTTTGACCAAAGGCTTATGAGAACAGAGTGAGGTCATTCCAAACTCTTAAAATTTTCTTCTTTAAGTAATAGGAAGTAGAACAAGCTGACATCCAGAAGAAAAGTTGACCTCCTATAATATTTAGAAACGACAACTACAAGTCAAATGAATATATTTGCATACGTGTGTGTGTTCTTATTGCGCAATCGATACATCAGGACTAATGATTTGAAAGCAATTAAAATAATTATTTGCATTGATAATATCCGCTTAGTTGATACCCTGCTTCGCTACGGTTGAAATAGTTTGTTTATGTTTCGCTTGACCGGATGCCTTGTTCCATTTCTGCACACAGAAAAAAAAACTTCTCTCTACAACAAACAACTCACCAATATAAAAAGCATCAACATTCAATCTACGTACCTGTGCCCGTGATGGATGAAATCATGAAACACAGCAAGTAGATGAGCATATACATCTTTAGGCTCTTTAATAGTAGCTCCAAACTTTGGAAGACAAATGTGCAAAGTTCAATTATTGACTAGATCAATGTAGACATAGTGAAACGGAACTGGCTTCTAAGTTTTCAAATAGCAATAACTTTTTCCCACACATTAAAGAAATGTTATCAATTTGCACTTACGACAATTACGACCAAATCTTTAACCTAACAGGTGAACTTGAAAGATGTCTTTAAAATAATTATCTTTTCATGAGTCTTAGTATTTCCGGATTATAACTACCCCGATTAGATAGCAAAGAAACGTAACTCTTGCATTTAATGTCATTTTGACACAGAAGTGTTATAGATCAAGGGCTCTACAAACGTAAGGGAGATAATCGCTTGCTGAAATTGTGTCAATTCTCAGTGAGATGAAACCAAGTCTATTAAGATTTCAATAAGACTAAGGCTATGACCTCTATTTTGTAGAACCCCAAACGTAAAGGTTGCTCTTTTATTGGGCGTTAGTTTTTGTTGGATGGATTTAAAAATTTTTTTTTAACAATCCTAATATCTCAACTTAACGCACCTACTTGCGGAGTCTTTTAATAATACTGTATAAATATACAGTTCAGTGAGGTTCAATGTTGTACCTCATATATATGTTTCAGTCGTGAGGAGACTAGATCGTTCCATAGAACTGTGATAAATGCCATAGTTATGACCAGAGCAGGCCCAATCTGGGTAGGGATGATAATTAGTGAAAATTAAGAGTTTGTATTTAAAAAATAAGTTCGTCTTTATATTTTATTCAATTCTTTACTAAGTACAAAATCATGATCAAATTTTACGAGCCTTGCATGTAGCGAAATCATACAGTATATCTCCATGTTCTGTTTCCAACATAGAGCACTCTCAATAGCAAGAATTGCCAAATTGTTCAATCTATCTTCGTGAATAGTTGATCTCAAGTTATTCTTGATTAGCCTGAGGCGCGAGACGCTTCTTTCACCAGATGCCACAGTTACAGATATTGTAAAAATACTCTGCATCAAAGTAGTTTGGAAAAGAAAAGTAGCTATCATCAGCGGACTGATAAGCTACAATTTCTACCGGGGTTCTGGTGGTATTTGGTAGAATATGCCTTTAAACATTTTATATTTGATACAGTTAACTATTGTAAATACTATACGTTTTGTGATACCAAATTCTAAATTAAAGTTCTGTATTTGAATTTAAAAAGGATTTTCATTTATTCAATATACTAGATAATATTTAGATCTAGAGATATAGATTCCCCGGCCCGTCTTATCACCTGACATCTTCGAGTATTGTCTACGATTTTAGCACCTCATCACCATCGACGAAGTAGCACTCCTTCAGCACTCCTTCAGAAGAGACTTCGTGGCATATTCAAAGCAAATAAACCTATGCTATATTGACTAATTAACTGTGACAGTTATGTTGGGCTGTAGTGGTAGTGTGGGTCTGCCTAAGATGGATTAGGAAGGGGCATTCAAAGAGGATTATGGTTTCCTAAGGGTAGGCGCAGTGTCTACAATGTGTGAAATTTATTTTGTTCAGATGTTAATTTAACAGAGGTGTGTGTCCTGTACTTAGTTGAAAGATTGTAACTTGCTCTTTGCGGGGGAGAAAGTTAATACTGTCCAGCTTGTTTGGCATGGTCGTTTCTTTGTACATAGCCCTGCCTGTGTTTTCTGATGCCTACTGGTTGAGCCACTTCTCATTGTGGTTGTTGATTAACATTGACCTTAGGGTGAGGTAGTTAACAGGTCTATCTGGTTGTTCCATAGATGCCAATATGTCCAGGGATCCACTGTACGTGTGATATTGATATTTAATTTTGACATCATCTGATGTATTATCACAATTAGTGTTGTCAACTCTCTTGGGCTGTTTGGGGTAGTGTTATTAAGTGCTTGCAGAGTGGATTGGGAATCTGTAACATATGCCTTAAAGATGACAACTTTGTCTATTTTTCAAGAGACTTTTATGGTTTTAAAGACATTTAAATAATTTCAGGAAATTTCCAGAAGCTCCTGGAAAATCAGTAGGCATCGGGAACCCTGTTATAAGTTATATTGGTTTAGTTTAATAATTTATCCCTAGAATTAGCGCGGGGCCCATGAAAGTGCGGGGCCCACTGCGGCCGCATAGGTGCAGTAGCCTAAGGCCGGCCTTGGTTGTAACGATGTCGTCCTATAAGAATATGCCGATTGTGAAATGAACCAGCTATAATACTTGTTATAGACTTATTTCTTTGTTTTTTTACCCTTTCTTTGAATGAATATTCTTGAAAACTATTAATTTCTCCCACTTTCTGTCTACTACAAAGCTTATATCAACTCACTCTGTCTGTCTAGTACATAGGTTATATCAACTCACTCTGTCTGTCTAGTACAAAGGTTATATCAACTTACTCTGTCTGTCTAGTACATAGGTTATATCAACTCACTCTGTCTAGTACGAAGCTTATATCAACTTACTCTGTCTGTCTAGTACAAAACTTGTATCAACTCAGTCTGTCTGCCTAGTACAAACCTTATATCAACTCACTCTGTCTGTCTATTACAAAGCTTATATCAACTTACTCTGTCTGTCTAGTACAAAGCTTATATCAACTCAGTCTGTCTGTCTAGTACAAAGCTTATATCAACTCACTCAGTCTGTCTAGAACAAAGCTTATATCAACTCAGTCTGTCTGTCTAGTAAAAGCTTATATCCACTCACTCTGTCTGTCTATTACAAAGCTTATATCAACTCACTCAGTCTGTCTAGTACAAAGCTTATATCAACTCACTCTGTCTGTCTAGTATAAAGCTTAGATCAACTCACTCTGTCTGTCTAGTACAAAGCTTATATCAACTCACTCTGTCTGTCTAGTACAAAGCTTATATCAACTCACTCTGTCTGTCTAGTACAAAGCTTATATCAACTCACTCTGTCTGTCTAGTACAAAGCTTAGATCAACTCACTCTGTCTGTCTAGTACAAAGCTTATATTAACTAACTCTGTCTGTCTAGTACAAAGCATATATCAACTCACTCTGTCTGTCTAGTACAAATCATATATCAACTCAGTTTTTCTGTCTAGTACAAAGTATATATCAACTCACTCTGTCTGTCTAGTACAAAGCTTATATCAACTCAGTCTGTCTGTCTAGTACAAAGCTTATATCAACTCAGTCTGTCTGTCTAGTACAAAGCTTATATCAACTCAGTCTGTCTGTCTAGTACAAAGCTTATATCAACTTACTCTGTCTGTCTAGTACAAAGCTTATATCAAATCACTCAGTCTGTCTAGTACAAAGCTTATATCAACTCACTCTGTCTGTCTAGTACAAAGCTTATATCAACTCAGTCTGTCTGTCTAGTACAAAGCTTATATCAACTTACTCTGTCTGTCTAGTACAAAGCTTATATCAACTCACTCAGTCTGTCTAGTACAAAGCTTATATCAACTCACTCTGTCTGTCTAGTACAAAGCTTATATCAACTCACTCTGTCTGTCTAGTACAAAGCTTAGATCAACTCACTCTGTCTGTCTAGTACAAAGCATATATCAACTCACTCTGTCTGTCTAGTACAACGCTTATATCAACTCACTCTGTCTGTCTAGTACAAAGTATATATCAACTCACTCTGTCTGTCTAGTACAAAGCTTAGATCAACTCACTCTGTCTGTCTAGTACAAAGCTTATATCAACTCACTCTGTCTGTCTAGTACAAAGCATATATCAACTCACTCTGTCTGTCTAGTACAAAGCATATATCAACTCACTCTGTCTGTCTATTACAAAGCATATATCAACTCAGTTTTTCTGTCTAGTACAAAGTATATATCAACTCACTCTGTCTGTCTAGTACAAAGCTTATATCAACTCAGTCTGTCTGTCTAGTACAAAGCTTATATCAACTCAGTCTGTCTGTCTAGTACAAAGCTTATATCAACTCAGTCTGTCTGTCTAGTACAAAGCTTATATCAACTTACTCTGTCTGTCTAGTACAAAGCTTATATCAAATCACTCAGTCTGTCTAGAACAAAGCTTATATCAACTCACTCTGTCTGTCTAGTACAAAGCTTATATCAACTCAGTCTGTCTGTCTAGTACAAAGCTTATATCAACTTACTCTGTCTGTCTAGTACAAAGCTTCTATCAACTCACTCAGTCTGTCTAGTACAAAGCTTATATAAACTCACTCTGTCTGTCTAGTACAAAGCTTATATCAACTCACTCTGTCTGTCTAGTACAAAGCTTAGATCAACTCACTCTGTCTGTCTAGTACAAAGCATATATCAACTCACTCTGTCTGTCTAGTACAAAGCTTATATCAACTCACTCTGTCTGTCTAGTACAAAGTATATATCAACTCACTCTGTCTGTCTAGTACAAAGCTTAGATCAACTCACTCTGTCTGTCTAGTACAAAGCTTATATCAACTCACTCTGTCTGTCTAGTACAAAGCATATATCAACTCACTCTGTCTGTCTAGTACAAAGCATATATCAACTCACTCTGTCTGTCTAGTACAAAGCATATATCAACTCACTATGTCTGTCTAGTACAAAGCATATATCAACTCACTCTGTCTGTCTAGTACAAAGCATATATAAACTCCCTCTGTCTGTCTAGTACAAAGCTTATATCAACTCACTGTCTGTCTAGTACAAAGCACATATCAACTCACTCTGTCTGTCTAGTACAAAGCTTATATCAACTCACTCTGTCTGTCTAGTACAAAGCATATATCAACTCACTTAGTCTGTCTAGTACAAAGCATATATCAACTCACTCTGTCTGTCTAGTACAAAGCATATATCAACTCACTTAGTCTGTCTAGTACAAAGCATATATCAACTTACTCAGTCTGTCTAGTACAAAGCATATATCAACTCAGTCTGTCTGTCTAGTACAGAGCATATATCAACTCTATCTGTCTGTCTAGTACAAAGCATGTATCAACTCACTCTATCTGTCTAGTACAAAGCATATATCAACTCACTCTTTCTGTCTAGTACAAAGCTTGTATCAACTCACTCTGTCTGTCTAATACAAAGCTTATATCAACTCACTCTGTCTGTCTAGTACAAAGCATATATCAACTCAGTCTGTCTGTCTAGTACAAAGCATATATCAACTCACTCTGTCTGTCTAGTACAAAGCATATATCAACTCACTCTGTCTGTCTATTACAAAGCATATATCAACTCACTCTGTCTGTCTAGTACAAAGCTTATATCAACTCAGTCTGTCTGTCTAGTACAAAGCTTGTATCAACTCACTCTGTTTGTCTAGTACAAAGCATATATCAACTCACTCTGTTTGTCTAGTACAAAGCATATATCAACTCACTCTGTCTGTCTAGTACAAAGCATATATCAACTCATCTGTCTGTCTAGTACAAAGCTTATATCAACTCACTCTGTCTGTCTAGTACAAAGCTTAGATCAACTCACTCTGTCTGTCTAGTACAAAGCTTATATTAACTCACTCTGTCTGTCTAGTACAAAGCTTATATCAACTCACTCTGTCTGTCTAGTACAAAGCCTATATCAACTCACTCGGTCTGTCTAGTACAAAGCTTAGATCAACTCATTCTGTCTGTCTAGTACAAAGCATATATCAACTCACTCTGTCTGTCTAGTAAAAAGCATATATCAACTCAGTTTTTCTGTCTAGTACAAAGTATATATCAACTCACTCTGTCTGTCTAGTAAAAGCTTATATCAACTCAGACTGTCTGTCTAGTACAAAGCTTATATCAACTCAGTCTGTCTGTCTAGTACAAAGCTTATATCAACTCAGTCTGTCTGTCTAGTACAAAGCATATATAAACTCCCTCTGTCTGTCTAGTACAAAGCTTATATCAACTCACTGTCTGTCTAGTACAAAGCACATATCATATCACTCTGTCTGTCTAGTACAAAGCTTATATCAACTCACTCTGTCTGTCTAGTACAAAGCATATATCAACTCACTTGGTCTGTCTAGTACAAAGCATATATCAACTTACTCAGTCTGTCTAGTACAAAGCATATATATACTCAGTCTGTCTGTCTAGTACAGAGCATATATATACTCTATCTGTCTGTATAGTACAAAGCATATATCAACTCACTCTATCTGTCTAGTACAAAGCATATATCAACTTACTCTGTCTGTCTAGTACAAAGCTTATATCAACTCACTGTCTGTCTAGTACAAAGCATATATCAACTCACTCTGTCTGTCTAGTACAAAGCTTATATCAACTCACTCTGTCTGTCTAGTACAAAGCATATATCAACTCACTCTGTCTGTCTAGTACAACGCTTATATCAACTCACTCAGTCTGTCTAGTACAAAGCTTATATCAACTCACTCTGTCTGTCTAGTACAAAGCTTATATCAACTCACTCTGTCTGTCTAGTACAAAGCTTATATCAACTCAGTCTGTCTGTCTAGTACAAAGCTTATATAAACTCAGTCTGTCTGTCTAGTACAAAGCTTATATCAACTCACTCTGTCTGTCTAGTACAAAGCATATATCAACTCACTTAGTCTGTCTAGTACAAAGCATATATAAACTTACTCAGTCTGTCTAGTACAAAGCATATATCAACTCAGTCTGTCTGTCTAGTACAGAGCATATATATACTCTATCTGTCTTTCTAGTACAAAGCATATATCAACTCACTCCATCTGTCTAGTACAAAGCATATATCAACTCACTCTGTCTGTCTAGTACAAAGCTTATATTAACTTACTGTCTGTCTAGTACAAAGCATATATCAACTCACTCTGTCTGTCTAGTACAAAGCTTATATCAACTTAGACTTTCTGTCTAGTACAAAGCTTATATCAACTCAGTCTGTCTGTCTAGTACAAAGCTTATATCAACTCAGTCTGTCTGTCTAGTACAAAGCATATATAAACTCCCTCTGTCTGTCTAGTACAAAGCTTATATCAACTCACTGTCTGTCTAGTACAAAGCACATATCAACTCACTCTGTCTGTCTAGTACAAAGCTTATATCAACTCACTCTGTCTGTCTAGTACAAAGCATATATCAACTCACTTAGTCTGTCTAGTACAAAGCATATATCAACTTACTCAGTCTGTCTAGTACAAAGCATATATATACTCAGTCTGTCTGTCTAGTACAGAGCATATATATACTCTATCTGTCTGTCTAGTACAAAGCATATATCAACTCACTCTATCTGTCTAGTACAAAGCATATATCAACTCACTCTGTCTGTCTAGTACAAAGCTTATATCAACTCACTGTCTGTCTAGTACAAAGCATATATAAACTCACTCTGTCTGTCTAGTACAAAGCTTATATCAACTCACTCTGTCTGTCTAGTACAAAGCATATATCAACTCAGTTTTTCTGTTTAGTACAAAGTATATATCAACTCACTCTGACTGTCTAGTACAAAGCTTATATCAACTCAGACTGTCTGTCTAGTACAAAGCTTATATCAACTCACTCTGTCTGTCTAGTACAAAGTATATATCAACTCACTCTGTCTGTCTAGTACAAAGCTTAGATCAACTCACTCTGTCTGTCTAGTACAAAGCTTATATCAACTCACTCTGTCTGTCTAGTACAAAGCATATATCAACTCACTCTGTCTGTCTAGTACAAAGCATATATCAACTCACTCTGTCTGTCTATTACAAAGCATATATCAACTCAGTTTTTCTGTCTAGTACAAAGTATATATCAACTCACTCTGTCTGTCTAGTACAAAGCTTATATCAACTCACTCTGTCTGTCTAGTACAAAGCTTATATCAACTCAGTCTGTCTGTCTAGTACAAAGCTTATATCAACTCAGTCTGTCTGTCTAGTACAAAGCTTATATCAACTTACTCTGTCTGTCTAGTACAAAGCTTATATCAAATCACTCAGTCTGTCTAGAACAAAGCTTATATCAACTCACTCTGTCTGTCTAGTACAAAGCTTATATCAACTCAGTCTGTCTGTCTAGCACAAAGCTTATATCAACTTACTCTGTCTGTCTAGTACAAAGCTTCTATCAACTCACTCAGTCTGTCTAGTACAAAGCTTATATCAACTCACTCTGTCTGTCTAGTACAAAGCTTATATCAACTCACTCTGTCTGTCTAGTACAAAGCTTAGATCAACTCACTCTGTCTGTCTAGTACAAAGCATATATCAACTCACTCTGTCTATCTAGTACAAAGCTTATATCAACTCACTCTGTCTGTCTAGTACAAAGTATATATCAACTCACTCTGTCTGTCTAGTACAAAGCTTAGATCGACTCACTCTGTCTGTCTAGTACAAAGCTTATATCAACTCACTCTGTCTGTCTAGTACAAAGCATATATCAACTCACTCTGTCTGTCTAGTACAAAGCATATATAAACTCCCTCTGTCTGTCTAGTACAAAGCTTATATCAACTCACTGTCTGTCTAGTACAAAGCACATATCAACTCACTCTGTCTGACTAGTACAAAGCTTATATCAACTCACTCTGTCTGTCTAGTACAAAGCATATATCAACTCACTTAGTCTGTCTAGTACAAAGCATATATCAACTTACTCAGTCTGTCTAGTACAAAGCATATATCAACTCAGTCTGTCTGTCTAGTACAGAGCATATATCAACTCTATCTGTCTGTCTAGTACAAAGCATATATCAACTCACTTTTTCTGTCTAGTACAAAGCATATATCAACTCACTCTGTCTGTCTAGTACAAAGCTTGTATCAACTCACTCTGTCTGTCTAGTACAAAGCTTGTATCAACTCACTCTGTCTGTCTAGTACAAAGCTTATATCAACTCACTCTGTCTATCTAGTACAAAGCATATATCAACTCAGTCTGTCTGTCTAGTACAAAGCATATATCAACTCACTCTGTCTGTCTAGTACAAAGCATATATCAACTCACTCTGTCTGTCTAGTACAAAGCATATATCAACTCACTCTGTCTGTCTAGTACAAAGCTTATATCAACTCAGTCTGTCTGTCTAGTACAAAGCTTGTATCAACTCACTCTGTTTGTCTAGTACAAAGCATATATCAACTCACTCTGTCTGTCTAGTACAAAGCATATATCAACTCATCTGTCTGTCTAGTACAAAGCTTATATCAACTCACTCTGTCTGTCTAGTACAAAGCTTAGATCAACTCACACTGTCTGTCTAGTACAGAGCATATATCAACTCTATCTGTCTGTCTAGTACAAAGCATATATCAACTTACTCTATCTGTCTAGTACAAAGCATATATCAACTCACTCTGTCTGTCTAGTACAAAGCTTGTATCAACTCACTCTGTCTGTCTAGTACAAAGCTTGTATCAACTCACTCTGTCTGTCTAGTACAAAGCTTATATCAACTCACTCTGTCTGTCTAGTACAAAGCATATATCAACTCAGTCTTTCTGTCTAGTACAAAGCATATATCAACTCACTCTGTCTGTCTAGTACAAAGCATATATCAACTCACTCTGTCTGTCTAGTACAAAGCATATATCAACTCACTCTGTCTGTCTAGTACAAAGCTTATATCAACTCAGTCTGTCTGTCTAGTACAAAGCATATATCAACTCACTCTGTCTGTCTAGTACAAAGCATATATCAACTCATCTGTCTATCTAGTACAAAGCTTATATCAACTCACTCTTTCTGTCTAGTACAAAGCTTAGATCAACTCACTCTGTCTGTCTAGTACAAAGCTTATATCAACTCACTCTGTCTGTCTAGTACAAAGCTTATATCAACTCACTCTGTCTGTCTAGTACAAAGCCTATATCAACTCACTCGGTCTGTCTAGTACAAAGCTTAGATCAACTCACTCTGTCTGTCTAGTACAAAGCATATATCAACTCACTCTGTCTGTCTAGTACAAAGCATATATCAACTCAGTTTTTCTGTCTAGTACAAAGTATATATCAACTCACTCTGTCTGTCTAGTAAAAGCTTATATCAACTCAGACTGTCTGTCTAGTACAAAGCTTATATCAACTCAGTCTGTCTGTCTAGTACAAAGCTTATATCAACTCAGTCTGTCTGTCTAGTACAAAGCATATATAAACTCCCTCTGTCTGTCTAGTACAAAGCTTATATCAACTCACTGTCTGTCTAGTACAAAGCACATATCATATCACTCTGTCTGTCTAGTACAAAGCTTATATCAACTCACTCTGTCTGTCTAGTACAAAGCATATATCAACTCATTTAGTCTGTCTAGTACAAAGCATATATCAACTTACTCAGTCTTTCTAGTACAAAGCATATATATACTCAGTCTGTCTGTCTAGTACAGAGCATATATATACTCTATCTGTCTGTATAGTACAAAGCATATATCAACTCACTCTATCTGTCTAGTACAAAGCATATATCAACTTACTCTGTTCTTCTAGTACAAAGCTTATATCAACTCACTCTGTTTGTCTAGTACAAAGCATATATCAACTCACTCTGTCTGTCTATTACAAAGCTTATATCAACTCACTCTGTCTGTCTAGTACAAAGCATATATTAACTCACTCTGTCTGTCTAGTACAAAGCATATATCAACTCAGTTTTTCTGTTTAGTACAAAGTATATATCAACTCACTCTGTCTGTCTAGTACAAAGCTTATATCAACTCAGACTGTCTGTCTAGTACAAAGCTTATCTCAACTCAGTCTGTCTGTCTAGTACAAAGCTTATATCAACTCAGTCTGTCTGTCTAGTACAAAGCTTATATCAACTCACTCTGTCTGTCTAGTACAAAGCATATATCAACTCACTTAGTCTGTCTAGTACAAAGCATATATAAACTTACTCAGTCTGTCTAGTACAAAGCATATATCTACTCAGTCTGTCTGTCTAGTACAGAGCATATATATACTCTATCTGTCTTTCTAGTACAAAGCATATATCAACTCACTCCATCTGTCTAGTACAAAGCATATATCAACTCACTCTGTCTGTCTAGTACAAAGCTTATATTAACTCACTGTCTGTCTAGTACAAAGCATATATCAACTCACTCTGTCTGTCTAGTACAAAGCTTATATCAAATTAGACTTTCTGTCTAGTACAAAGCTTATATCAACTCAGTCTGTCTGTCTAGTACAAAGCTTATATCAACTCTGTCTGTCTAGTACAAAGCATATATAAACTCCCTCTGTCTGTCTAGTACAAAGCTTATATCAACTCACTGTCTGTCTAGTACAAAGCACATATCAACTCACTCTGTCTGTCTAGTACAAAGCTTATATCAACTCACTCTGTCTGTCTAGTACAAAGCATATATCAACTCACTTAGTTTGTCTACTACAAAGCATATATCAACTTACTCAGTCTGTCTAGTACAAAGCATATATATACTCAGTCTGTCTGTCTAGTACAGAGCATATATATACTCTATCTGTCTGTCTAGTACAAAGCATATATCAACTCACTCTATCTGTCTAGTACAAAGCATATATCAACTCACTCAGTCTGTCTAGTACAAAGCTTATATCAACTCACTGTCTGTCTAGTACAAAGCATATATCAACTCACTCTGTCTGTCTAGTACAAAGCTTATATCAACTCACTCTGTCTGTCTAGTACAAAGCATAGATCAACTCACTCTGTCTGTCTAGTACAAAGCTTATATCAACTCACTCTGTCTGTCTAGTACAAAGCATATATCAACTCACTCTGTCTGTCTAGTACAAAGCATATATCAACTCACTCTGTTGTCTATTACAAAGCATATATCAACTCAGTTTTTCTGTCTAGTACAAAGTATATATCAACTCAGTTTTTCTGTTTAGTACAAAGCTTATATCAACTCAGTCTGTCAGTCTAGTACAAAGCTTATATCAACTCAGTCTGTCTGTCTAGTACAAAGCTTATATCAACTCAGTCTGTCTGTCTAGTACAAAGCTTATATCAACTTACTCTGTCTGTCTAGTACAAAGCTTATATCAAATCACTCAGTCTGTCTAGAACAAAGCTTATATCAACTCACTCTGTCTGTCTAGTACAAAGCTTATATCAACTCAGTCTGTCTGTCTAGTACAAAGCTTATATCAACTTACTCTGTCTGTCTAGTACAAAGCTTCTATTAACTCACTCAGTCTGTCTAGTACAAAGCTTATATCAACTCACTCTGTCTGTCTAGTACAAAGCTTATATCAACTCACTCTGTCTGTCTAGTACAAAGCTTAGATCAACTCACTCTGTCTGTCTAGTACAAAGCATATATATTAACTCACTCTGTCTGTCTACTACAAAGCTTATATCAACTCACTCTGTCTGTCTAGTACAAAGTATATATCAACTAACTCTGTCTGTCTAGTACAAAGCTTAGATCAACTCACTCTGTCTGTCTAGTACAAAGCTTATATCAAGTCACTCTGTCTGTCTAGTACAAAGCATATATCAACTCACTCTGTCTGTCTAGTACAAAGCATATATCAACTCACTCTGTCTGTCTAGTACAAAGCATATATCAACTCACTATGTCTGTCTAGTACAAAGCATATATCAACTCACTCTATCTGTCTAGTACAAAGCATATATAAACTCCCTCTTTCTGTCTAGTACAAAGCTTATATCAACTCACTGTCTGTCTAGTACAAAGCACATATCAACTCACTCTGTCTGTCTAGTACAAAGCTTATATCAACTCACTCTGTCTGTCTAGTACAAAGCATATATCAACTCACATAGTCTGTCTAGTACAAAGCATATATCAACTTACTCAGTCTGTCTAGTACAAAGCATATATCAACTCAGTCTGTCTGTCTAGTACAGAGCATATATCAACTCTATCTGTCTGTCTAGTACAAAGCATATATCAACTCACTCTATCTGTCTAGTACAAAGCATATATCAACTCACTCTGTCTGTCTAGTACAAAGCTTGTATCAACTCACTCTGTCTGTCTAGTACAAAGCTTGTATCAACTCACTCTGTCTGTCTAGTACAAAGCTTATATCAACTCACTCAGTCTGTCTAGTACAAAGCATATATCAACTCACTCTGTCTGTCTAGTACAAAGCATATATCAACTCACTCTGTCTGTCTAGTACAAAGCATATATCAACTCACTCTGTCTGTCTAGTACAAAGCTTATATATACTCAGTCTGTCTGTCTAGTACAAAGCTTGTATCAACTCACTCTGTTTGTCTAGTACAAAGCATATATCAACTCACTCTGTCTGTCTAGTACAAAGCATATATCAACTCACTCTGTCTGTCTAGTACAAAGCTTATATCAACTCACTCTGTCTGTCTAGTACAAAGCTTAGATCAACTCACTCTGTCTGTCTAGTACAAAGCTTATATCAACTCACTCTGTCTGTCTAGTACAAAGCCTATATTAACTCACTCGGTCTGTCTAGTACAAAGCTTAGATCAACTCACTCTGTCTGTCTAGTACAAAGCATATATCAACTCACTCTGTCTGTCTAGTACAAAGCATATATCAACTCAGTTTTTCTGTCTAGTACAAAGTATATATCAACTCACTCTGTTTGTCTAGTAAAAGCTTATATCAACTCAGACTGTCTGTCTAGTACAAAGCTTATATCAACTCAGTCTGTCTAGTACAAAGCTTATATTAACTCAGTCTGTCTGTCTAGTACAAAGCATATATAAACTCCCTCTGTCTGTCTAGTACAAAGCTTATATAAACTCACTGTCTGTCTAGTACAAAGCACATATCATATCACTCTGTCTGTCTAGTACAAAGCTTATATCAACTCACTCTGTCTGTCTAGTACAAAGCATATATCAACTCATTTAGTCTGTCTAGTACAAAGCATATATCAACTTACTCAGTCTGTCTAGTACAAAGCATATATATACTCAGTCTGTCTGTCTAGTACAGAGCATATATATACTCTATCTGTCTGTATAGTACAAAGCATATATCAACTCACTCTATCTGTCTAGTACAAAGCATATATCAACTTACTCTGTCTGTCTAGTACAAAGCTTATATCTACTCACTGTCTGTCTAGTACAAAGCATATATCAACTCACTCTGTCTGTCTAGTACAAAGCTTATATCAACTCACTCTGTCTGTCTAGTACAAAGCATATATCAACTCACTCTGTCTGTCTAGTACAAAGCATATATTAACTTAGTTTTTCTGTTTCGTACAAAGTATATATCAACTCACTCTGTCTGTCTAGTACAAAGCTTATATCAACTCAGACTGTCTGTCTAGTACAAAGCTTAGATCAACTCAGTCTGTCTGTCTAGTACAAAGCTTATATCAACTCAGTCTGTCTGTCTAGTACAAAGCTTATATCAACTCACTCTGTCTGTCTAGTACAAAGCATATATCAACTCACTTAGTCTGTCTAGTACAAAGCATATATAATTTTACTCAGTCTGTCTAGTACAAAGCATATATCAACTCAGTCTGTCTGTCTAGTACAGAGCATATATATACTCTATCTGTCTTTCTAGTACAAAGCATATATCAACTCACTCCATCTGTCTAGTACAAAGCATATATCAACTCACTCTGTCTGTCTAGTACAAAGCTTATATTAACTCACTGTCTGTCTAGTACAAAGCATATATTAACTCACTCTGTCTGTCTAGTACAAAACTTATATCAACTTAGACTTTCTGTCTAGTACAAAGCTTATATCAACTCAGTCTGTCTGTCTAGTACAAAGCTTATATCAACTCAGTCTGTCTGTCTAGTACAAAGCATATATAAACTCCCTCTGTCTGTCTAGTACAAAGCTTATATCAACTCACTGTCTGTCTAGTACAAAGCACATATCAACTCACTCTGTCTGTCTAGTACAAAGCTTATATCAACTCACTCTGTCTGTCTAGTACAAAGCATATATCAACTCACTTAGTCTGTCTAGTACAAAGCATATATCAACTTACTCAGTCTGTCTAGTACAAAGCATATATATACTCAGTCTGTCTGTCTAGTACAGAGCATATATATACTCTATCTGTCTGTCTAGTACAAAGCATATATCAACTCACTCTATCTGTCTAGTACAAAGCATATATCAACTCACTCTGTCTGTCTAGTACAAAGCTTATATCAACTCACTGTCTGTCTAGTACAAAGCATATATCAACTCACTCTGTCTGTCTAGTACAAAGCTTATATCAACTCACTCTGTCTGTCTAGTACAAAGCATATATCAACTCAGTTTTTCTGTTTAGTACAAAGTATATATCAACTCACTCTGTCTGTCTAGTACAAAGCTTATATCAACTCAGACTGTCTGTCTAGTACAAAGCTTATATCAACTCAGTCTGTCTGTCTAGTACAAAGCTTATATCAACTCAGTCTGTCTGTCTAGTACAAAGCTTATATCAACTCACTCTGTCTGTCTAGTACAAAGCTTATATCAACTCACTTAGTCTGTCTAGTACAAAGCATATATAAACTTACTCAGTCTGTCTAGTACAAAGCATATATCAACTCAGTCTGTCTGTCTAGAACAGAGCATATATCAACTCTATCTGTCTTTCTAGTACAAAGCATATATCAACTCACTCCATCTGTCTAGTACAAAGCATATATCAACTCACTCTGTCTGTCTAGTACAACGCTTATATCAACTCACTGTCTGTCTAGTACAAAGCATATATCAATTCACTCTTTCTGTCTAGTACAAAGCTTATATCAACTCAGACTGTCTGTCTAGTACAAAGCTTATATCAACTCAGACTGTCTGTCTAGTACAAAGCTTATATCAACTCAGTCTGTCTGTCTAGTACAAAGCTTATATCAACTCAGTCTGTCTGTCTAGTACAAAGCTTATATCAACTTACTCTGTCTGTCTAGTACAAAGCTTATATCAACTCAGACTGTCTGTCTAGTACAAAGTATATATCAACTCACTCTGTCTGTCTAGTACAAAGCTTATATCAACTCAGTCTGTCTGTCTAGTACAAAGCTTATATCAACTTACTCTGTCTGTCTAGTACAAAGTATATATCAACTCACTTAGTCTGTCTAGTACAAAGCATATATCAACTTACTCAGTCTGTCTAGTACAAAGCATATATATACTCAGTCTGTCTGTCTAGTACAGAGCAAATATATACTCTATCTTTCTGTCTAGTACAAAGCATATATCAACTCACTCTATCTGTCTAGTACAAAGCATATATCAACTCACTCAGTCTGTCTAGTACAAAGCTTATATCAACTCACTGTCTGTCTAGTACAAAGCATATATCAACTCACTCTGTCTGTCTAGTACAAAGCTTATATCAACTCACTCTGTCTGTCTAGTACAAAGCATATATCAACTCAGTTTTTCTGTTTAGTACAAAGTATATATCAACTCACTCTGACTGTCTAGTACAAAGCTTATATCAACTCAGACTGTCTGTCTAGTACAAAGCTTATATCAACTCAGTCTGTCTGTCTAGTACAAAGCTTATATCAACTCAGTCTGTCTGTCTAGTACAAAGCTTATATCAACTCACTCTGTCTGTCTAGTTCAAAGCATATATCAACTCACTTAGTCTGTCTAGTACAAAGCATATATAAACTTACTCAGTCTGTCTAGTACAAAGCATATATCAACTCACTCTGTCTGTCTAGTACAGAGCATATATCAACTCTATCTGTCTGTCTAGTACAAAGCATATATAAACTCACTCTATCTGTCTAGTACAAAGCATATATAAACTCACTCTGTCTGTCTAGTACAAAGCTTATATTAACTCACTCTCTGTCTAGTACAAAGCATATATCAACTCACTCTGTCTGTCTAGTACAAAGCTTATATCAACTCACTCTGTCTGTCTAGTACAAAGCATATATCAACTCACATAGTCTGTCTAGTACAAAGCTTATATCAACTCAGTCTGTCTGTCTAGTACAAAGCTTGTATCAACTCAGTCTGTCTGTCTAGTACAAAGCTTGTGTCAACTCATTCTGTCTGTCTAGTACAAAGCTTGTATCAACTCACTCTGTCTGTCTAGTACAAAGCTTGTATCAACTCAGTCTGTCTGTCTAGTACAAAGCTTGTATCAACTCACTCTGTCTGTCTAGTACAAAGCATATATCAACTAGCTCTGTCTGTCTAGTACAAAGTATATATCAACTCACTCTGTCTGTCTAGTACAAAGCTTAGATCAACTCACTCTGTCTGTCTAGTACAAAGCTTATATTAACTCACTCTGTCTGTCTAGTACAAAGCATATATCAACTCACTCTGTCTGTCTAGTACAAATCATATATCAACTCACTCTGTCTGTCAAGTACAAAGCATATATCAACTCACTCTGTCTTAGTACAAAGCATATATCAAATCACTCTGTCTGTCTAGTACAAAGCTTATATCAACTCACTCTGTCTGTCTAGTACAAAGCTTAGATCAACTCACTCTGTCTGTCTAGTACAAAGCTTATATCAACTCACTCTGTCTGTCTAGTACAAAGTATATATCAACTCACTCTGTCTGTCTAGTACAAAGCTTAGATCAACTCACTTTGTCTGTCTAGTACAAAGCTTATATCAACTCACTCTGTCTGTCTAGTACAAAGCATATATCAACTCACTCTGTCTGTCTAGTACAAAGCTTATATCAACTCACTGTCTGTCTAGTACAAAGCATATATCAACTCACTCTGTCTGTCTAGTACAAAGCTTATATCAACTCACTCTGTCTGTCTAGTACAAAGCATATATAAACTCCCTCTGTCTGTCTAGTACAAAGCTTATATCAACTCACTGTCTGTCTAGTACAAAGCACATATCAACTCACTCTGTCTGTCAAGTACAAAGCTTATATCAACTCACTTAGTCTGTCTAGTACAAAGCATATATCAACTTACTCTGTCTAGTACAAAGCATATATATACTCAGTCTATCTGTCTAGTACAGAGCAAATATATACTCTATCTGTCTGTCTAGTACAAAGCATATATCAACTCACTCTATCTGTCTAGTACAAAGCATATATCAACTCACTCTGTCTGTCTAGTACAAAGCTTATATCAACTCACTGTCTGTCTAGTACAAAGCATATATCAACTCACTCTGTCTGTCTAGTACAAAGCTTATATCAACTCACTCTGTCTATCTGGTACAAAGCATATATCAACTCACTCGGACTGTCTAGTACAAAGCTTATATCAACTCAGACTGTCTGTCTAGTACAAAGCTTATATCAACTCAGTCTGTCTGTCTAGTACAAAGCTTATATCAACTCAGTCTTTCTGTCTAGTACAAAGCTTATATCAACTCACTCTGTCTGTCTAGTTCAAAGCATATATAAACTCACTTAGTCTGTCTAGTACAAAGCATATATAAACTTACTCAGTCTGTCTAGTACAAAGCATATATCAACTCAGTCTGTCTTTCTAGTACAGAGCATATATCAACTCTATCTGTCTGTCTAGTACAAAGCATATATAAACTCACTCTATCTGTCTAGTACAAAGCATATATAAACTCACTCTGTCTGTCTAGTACAAAGCTTATATTAACTCACTGTCTGTCTAGTACAAAGCATATATCAACTCACTCTGTCTGTCTAGTACAAAGCTTATATCAACTCACTCTGTCTGTCTAGTACAAAGCATATATTAACTCACTTAGTCTGTCTAGTACAAAGCATATATCAACTCACTCAGTCTGTCTAGTACAAAGCATATATCAACTCAGTCTGTCTAGTACAAAGCTTATATCAACTCAGTCTGTCTGTCTAGTACAAAGCTTGTATCAACTCAGTCTGTCTGTCTAGTACAAAGCTTGTATCAACTCATTCTGTCTGTCTAGTACAAAGCTTGTATCAACTCACTCTGTCTGTCTAGTACAAAGCTTGTATCAACTCACTCTGTTTGTCTAGTACAAGCATATAACAACTCACTCTGTCTGTCTAGTACAAAGCATATATCAACTAACTCTGTCTGTCTAGTACAAAGCATATATCAACTCATTCTGTCTGTCTAGTACAAAGCATATATCAACTCACTCTGTCTGTCTAGTACAAAGCATATATCAACTCACTCTGTCTGTCTAGTACAAAGCTTATATCAACTCACTGTTTGTCTAGTACAAAGCATATATCAACTCAGTCTGTCTGTCTAGTACAAAGCTTGTATCAACTCACTCTGTTTGTCTAGTACAAAGCTTGTATCAACTCACTCTGTTTGTCTAGTACAAAGCATATATCAACTCACTCTGTCTGTCTAGTACAAAGCATATATCAACTCACTCTGTCTGTCTAGTACAAAGCTTATATCAACTCACTCTGTCTGTCTAGTACAAAGCTTAGATCAACTCACTCTGTCTGTCTAGTACAAAGCTTATATCAACTCACTCTGTCTGTCTAGTACAAAGCTTATATCAACTCACTCTGTCTGTCTAGTACAAAGCCTATATCAACTCACTCTGTCTGTCTAGTACAAAGCTTAGATCAACTCACTCTGTCTGTCTAGTACAAAGCTTATATCAACTCACTCTGTCAGTCTAGTACAAAGCATATATCAACTCACTCTGTCTGTCTAGTACAAAGCATATATCAACTCAGTTTTTCTGTCTAGTACAAAGTATATATCAACTCACTCTGTCTGTCTAGTACAAAGCTTATATCAACTCAGACTGTCTGTCTAGTAAAAAGTATATATCAACTCACTCTGTCTGTCTAGTACAAAGCTTATATCAACTCAGTCTGTCTGTCTAGTACAAAGCATATATCAACTCACTCTGTCTGTCTAGTACAAAGCTTATATCAACTCACTCTGTCTGTCTAGTACAAAGCATATATAAACTCCCTCTGTCTGTCTAGTACAAAGCTTATATCAACTCACTGTCTGTCTAGTACAAAGCACATATCAACTCACTCTGTCTGTCAAGTACAAAGCTTATATCAACTCACTTAGTCTGTCTAGTACAAAGCATATATCAACTTACTCTGTCTAGTACAAAGCATATATATACTCAGTCTATCTGTCTAGTACAGAGCAAATATATACTCTATCTGTCTGTCTAGTACAAAGCATATATCAACTCACTCTATCTGTCTAGTACAAAGCATATATCAACTCACTCTGTCTGTCTAGTACAAAGCTTATATCAACTCACTGTCTGTCTAGTACAAAGCATATATCAACTCACTCTGTCTGTCTAGTACAAAGCTTATATCAACTCACTCTGTCTGTCTGGTACAAAGCATATATCAACTCAGTTTTTCTGTTTAGTACAAAGTATATATCAACTCACTCGGACTGTCTAGTACAAAGCTTATATCAACTCAGACTGTCTGTCTAGTACAAAGCTTATATCAACTCAGTCTGTCTGTCTAGTACAAAGCTTATATCAACTCAGTCTTTCTGTCTAGTACAAAGCTTATATCAACTCACTCTGTCTGTCTAGTTCAAAGCATATATAAACTCACTTAGTCTGTCTAGTACAAAGCATATATAAACTTACTCAGTCTGTCTAGTACAAAGCATATATCAACTCAGTCTGTCTTTCTAGTACAGAGCATATATCAACTCTATCTGTCTGTCTAGTACAAAGCATATATAAACTCACTCTATCTGTCTAGTACAAAGCATATATAAACTCACTCTGTCTGTCTAGTACAAAGCTTATATTAACTCACTGTCTGTCTAGTACAAAGCATATATCAACTCACTCTGTCTGTCTAGTACAAAGCTTATATCAACTCACTCTGTCTGTCTAGTACAAAGCATATATCAACTCACTTAGTCTGTCTAGTACAAAGCATATATCAACTCACTCAGTCTGTCTAGTACAAAGCATATATCAACTCAGTCTGTCTAGTACAAAGCTTATATCAACTCAGTCTGTCTGTCTAGTACAAAGCTTGTATCAACTCAGTCTGTCTGTCTAGTACAAAGCTTGTATCAACTCATTCTGTCTGTCTAGTACAAAGCTTGTATCAACTCACTCTGTCTGTCTAGTACAAAGCTTGTATCAACTCACTCTGTTTGTCTAGTACAAGCATATAACAACTCACTCTGTCTGTCTAGTACAAAGCATATATCAACTAACTCTGTCTGTCTAGTACAAAGCATATATCAACTCATTCTGTCTGTCTAGTACAAAGCATATATCAACTCACTCTGTCTGTCTAGTACAAAGCATAAATCAACTCACTCTGTCTGTCTAGTACAAAGCTTATATCAACTCACTGTTTGTCTAGTACAAAGCATATATCAACTCAGTCTGTCTGTCTAGTACAAAGCTTGTATCAACTCACTCTGTTTGTCTAGTACAAAGCTTGTATCAACTCACTCTGTTTGTCTAGTACAAAGCATATATCAACTCACTCTGTCTGTCTAGTACAAAGCATATATCAACTCACTCTGTCTGTCTAGTACAAAGCTTATATCAACTCACTCTGTCTGTCTAGTACAAAGCTTAGATCAACTCACTCTGTCTGTCTAGTACAAAGCTTATATCAACTCACTCTGTCTGTCTAGTACAAAGCTTATATCAACTCACTCTGTCTGTCTAGTACAAAGCCTATATCAACTCACTCTGTCTGTCTAGTACAAAGCTTAGATCAACTCACTCTGTCTGTCTAGTACAAAGCTTATATCAACTCACTCTGTCAGTCTAGTACAAAGCATATATCAACTCACTCTGTCTGTCTAATACAAAGCATATATCAACTCAGTTTTTCTGTCTAGTACAAAGTATATATCAACTCACTCTGTCTGTCTAGTACAAAGCTTATATCAACTCAGACTGTCTCTCTAGTAAAAAGTATATATCAACTCACTCTGTCTGTCTAGTACAAAGCTTATATCAACTCAGTCTGTCTGTCTAGTACAAAGCTTATATCAACCTACTCTGTCTGTCTAGTACAAAGCTTATATCAACTCACTCAGTCTGTCTAGTACAAAGCTTATATCAACTCACTCTGTCTGTCTAGTACAAAGCATATATCAACTCAGTCTGTCTGTCTAGTACAAAGCTTATATCAACTTACTCTGTCTGTCTAGTACAAAGCTTATATCAACTCACTCAGTCTGTCTAGTACAAAGCTTATATCAACTCACTCAGTCTGTCTAGTACAAAGCTTATATCAACTCACTCTGTCTGTCTAGTACAAAGCTTAGATCAACTCACTCTGTCTGTCTAGTACAAAGCTTATATCAACTAACTCTGTTCATCTAGTACAAAGTATATATCAACTCACTCTGTCTGTCTAGTACAAAGCTTAGATCAACTCACTCTGTCTGTCTAGTACAAAGCTTATATCAACTCACTCTGTCTGTCTAGTGCAAAGCATATATCAACTCACTCTGTCTGTCTAGTACAAAGCATATATCAACTCACTCTGTCTGTCTAGTACAAAGCATATATCAACTCACTAAGTCTGTCTAGTACAAAGCATATATCAACTCACTCTGTCTGTCTAGTACAAAGCATATATCAACTCACTCTGTCTGTCTAGTACAAAGCATATTTTAACTCAATCTGTCTGTCCAGTACAAAACATATATCAACTCACTCTGTCTGTCCAGTACAAAGCATATATTAACTCACTCTGTCTTAGTACAAAGCATATATCAAATCACTCTGTCTAGTTCAAAGCATATATCAACTCACTCTGTCTGTCTAGTACAAAGCATATATCAACTCACTCTGTCTGTCTGGTACAAAGCTTATATCAACTCACTCTGTCTGTCTAGTACAAAGCATATATCAACTCACTCTGTCTGTCTAGTACAAAGCATATATAAACTCCCTCTGTCTGTCTAGTACAAAGCTTATATCAACTCACTGTCTGTCTAGTACAAAGCACAAATCAACTCACTCTGTCTGTCTAGTACAAAGCTTATATCAATTCACTCTGTCTGTCTAGTACAAAGCATATATCAACTCACTTAGTCTGTCTAGTACAAAGCATATATTAACTTACTCAGTCTGTCTAGTACAAAGCATATATCAACTCAGTCTGTCTGTCTAGTACAGAGCATATATCAACTCAGTCTGTCTGTCTAGTACAAAGCATATATCAACTCACTCTATCTGTCTAGAACAAAGCATATATCAACTCACTCTGTCTGTCTAGTACAAAGCTTATATCAACTCACTGTCTGTCTAGTTAAAAGCATATATCAACTCACTCTGTCTGTCTAGTACAAAGCTTATATCAACTCACTCTTTCTGTCTAGTACAAAGCATATATCAACTCACTCTGTCTGTCTAGTACAAAGCTTAGATCAACTCACTCTGTCTGTCTAGTACAAAGCTTATATTAACTAACTCTGTCTGTCTAGTACAAAGCATATATCAACTCACTCTGTCTGTCTAGTACAAAGCATATATCAACTCAGTTTTTCTGTCTAGTACAAAGTATATATCAACTCACTCTGTCTGTCTAGTACAAAGCTTGTATCAACTCATTCTGTCTGTCTAGTACAAAGCTTATATCAACTCAGTCTGTCTGTCTAGTACAAAGCTTGTATCAACTCAGTCTGTCTGTCTAGTACAAAGCTTGTATCAACTCACTCTGTTTGTCTAGTACAAAGCATATATCAACTCAGTCTGTCTGTCTAGTACAAAGCTTGTATCAACTCACTCTGTTTGTCTAGTACAAAGCTTGTATCAACTCACTCTGTTTGTCTAGTACAAAGCATATATCAACTCACTCTGTCTGTCTAGTACAAAGCATATATCAACTCACTCTGTCTGTCTAGTACAAAGCTTATATCAACTCACTCTGTCTGTCTAGTACAAAGCTTAGATCAACTCACTCTGTCTGTCTAGTACAAAGCTTATATCAACTCACTCTGTCTGTCTAGTACAAAGCTTATATCAACTCACTCTGTCTGTCTAGTACAAAGCCTATATCAACTCACTCTGTCTGTCTAGTACAAAGCTTAGATCAACTCACTCTGTCTGTCTAGTACAAAGCTTATATCAACTCACTCTGTCAGTCTAGTACAAAGCATATATCAACTCACTTTGTCTGTCTAGTACAAAGCATATATCAACTCAGTTTTTCTGTCTAGTACAAAGTATATATCAACTCACTCTGTCTGTCTAGTACAAAGCTTATATCAACTCAGACTGTCTGTCTAGTAAAAAGTATATATCAACTCACTCTGTCTGTCTAGTACAAAGCTTATATCAACTCAGTCTGTCTGTCTAGTACAAAGCTTATATCAACTTACTCTGTCTGTCTAGTACAAAGCTTATATCAACTCACTCAGTCTGTCTAGTACAAAGCTTATATCAACTCACTCTGTCTGTCTAGTACAAAGCATATATCAACTCAGTCTGTCTGTCTAGTACAAAGCTTATATCAACTTACTCTGTCTGTCTAGTACAAAGCTTATATCAACTCACTCAGTCTGTCTAGTACAAAGCTTATATCAACTCACTCAGTCTGTCTAGTACAAAGCTTATATCAACTCACTCTGTCTGTCTAGTACAAAGCTTAGATCAACTCACTCTGTCTGTCTAGTACAAAGCTTATATCAACTAACTCTGTTCATCTAGTACAAAGTATATATCAACTCACTCTGTCTGTCTAGTACAAAGCTTAGATCAACTCACTCTGTCTGTCTAGTACAAAGCTTATATCAACTCACTCTGTCTGTCTAGTGCAAAGCATATATCAACTCACTCTGTCTGTCTAGTACAAAGCATATATCAACTCACTCTGTCTGTCTAGTACAAAGCATATATCAACTCACTAAGTCTGTCTAGTACAAAGCATATATCAACTCACTCTGTCTGTCTAGTACAAAGCATATATCAACTCACTCTGTCTGTCTAGTACAAAGCATATTTTAACTCAATCTGTCTGTCCAGTACAAAACATATATCAACTCACTCTGTCTGTCCAGTACAAAGCATATATTAACTCACTCTGTCTTAGTACAAAGCATATATCAAATCACTCTGTCTAGTTCAAAGCATATATCAACTCACTCTGTCTGTCTAGTACAAAGCATATATCAACTCACTCTGTCTGTCTGGTACAAAGCTTATATCAACTCACTCTGTCTGTCTAGTACAAAGCATATATCAACTCACTCTGTCTGTCTAGTACAAAGCATATATAAACTCCCTCTGTCTGTCTAGTACAAAGCTTATATCAACTCACTGTCTGTCTAGTACAAAGCACAAATCAACTCACTCTGTCTGTCTAGTACAAAGCTTATATCAATTCACTCTGTCTGTCTAGTACAAAGCATATATCAACTCACTTAGTCTGTCTAGTACAAAGCATATATTAACTTACTCAGTCTGTCTAGTACAAAGCATATATCAACTCAGTCTGTCTGTCTAGTACAGAGCATATATCAACTCAGTCTGTCTGTCTAGTACAAAGCATATATCAACTCACTCTATCTGTCTAGAACAAAGCATATATCAACTCACTCTGTCTGTCTAGTACAAAGCTTATATCAACTCACTGTCTGTCTAGTTAAAAGCATATATCAACTCACTCTGTCTGTCTAGTACAAAGCTTATATCAACTCACTCTTTCTGTCTAGTACAAAGCATATATCAACTCACTCTGTCTGTCTAGTACAAAGCTTAGATCAACTCACTCTGTCTGTCTAGTACAAAGCTTATATTAACTAACTCTGTCTGTCTAGTACAAAGCATATATCAACTCACTCTGTCTGTCTAGTACAAAGCATATATCAACTCAGTTTTTCTGTCTAGTACAAAGTATATATCAACTCACTCTGTCTGTCTAGTACAAAGCTTGTATCAACTCATTCTGTCTGTCTAGTACAAAGCTTATATCAACTCAGTCTGTCTGTCTAGTACAAAGCTTGTATCAACTCAGTCTGTCTGTCTAGTACAAAGCTTGTATCAACTCACTCTGTTTGTCTAGTACAAAGCATATATCAACTCACTCTGTCTGTCTAGTACAAAGCTTATATCAACTCACTGTCTGTCTAGTACAAAGCATATATCAACTCAGTCTGTCTGTCTAGTACAAAGCTTGTATCAACTCAGTCTGTCTGTCTAGTACAAAGCTTGTATCAACTCACTCTGTTTGTCTAGTACAAAGCATATATCAACTCACTCTGTCTGTCTAGTACAAAGCATATATCAACTCACTCTGTCTGTCTAGTACAAAGCTTATAGCAACTCACTCTGTCTGTCTAGTACAAAGCTTAGATCAACTTACTCTGTCTGTCTAGTACAAAGCTTATATCAACTCACTCTGTCTGTCTAGTACAAAGATTATATCAACTCACTCTGTCTGTCTAGTACAAAGCCTATATCAACTTACGCTGTCTGTCTAGTACAAAGCTTAGATCAACTCACTCTGTCAGTCTAGTACAAAGCATATATCAACTCACTCTGTCTGTCTAGTACAAAGCATATATCAACTCAGTTTTTCTGTCTAGTACAAAGTATATATCAACTCACTCTGTCTGTCTAGTACAAAGCTTATATCAACTCAGACTGTCTGTCTAGTACAAAGCTTATATCAACTCAGTCTGTCTGTCTAGTACAAAGCTTATATCAACTCTTTCAGTCTGTCTAGTACAAAGCTTATATCAACTTACTCTGTTTGTCTAGTACAAAGCCTATATCAACTCACTCAGTCTGTCTAGTACAAAGCTTATATCAACTCACTCTGTCTGTCTAGTACAAAGCTTATATCAACTCAGTCTGTCTGTCTAGTACAAAGCTTATATCAACTTACTCTGTCTGTCTAGTACAAAGCTTATATCAACTCACTCAGTCTGTCTAGTACAAAGCTTATATTAACTCACTCTGTCTGTCTAGTACAAAGCTTATATCAACTCACTCTGTCTGTCTAGTACAAAGCTTAGATCAACTCACTCTGTCTGTCTAGTACAAAGCTTATATCAACTCACTCTGTCTGTCTAGTACAAAGTATATATCAACTCACTCTGTCTGTCTAGTACAAAGCTTAGATCAACTCACTCTGTCTGTCTAGTACAAAGCTTATATTTACTCACTCTGTCTGTCTAGTACAAAGCATATATCAACTCACTCTGTCTGTCTAGTACAAAGCATATATAACTCACTCTGTCTGTCTAGTACAAAGCATATATCAACTCACTCTGTCTGTCTAGTACAAAGCATATATCAACTCACTTTGTCTGTCTAGTACAAAGCATATATTAACTCAATCTGTCTGTCCAGTACAAAGCATATATCAACTCACTCTGTCTGTCAAGTACAAAGCATATATCAACTCACTCTGTCTTAGTACAAAGCATATATCAAATCACTCTGTCTAGTACAAAGCATATATCAACTCACTCTGTCTGTCTAGTACAAAGCATATATCAACTTACTCTGTCTGTCTGGTACAAAGCTTATATCAACTCACTCTGTCTGTCTAGTACAAAGCATATATCAACTCACTCTGTCTGTCTAGTACAAAGCATATATCAACTCACTCTGTCTGTCTAGTACAAAGCATATATCAACTCACTCTGTCTGTCTAGTACGAAGCATATATTAACTCCCTCTGTCTAGTACAAAGCTTATATCAACTCACTGTCTGTCTAGTACAAAGCACATATCAACTCACTCTGTCTGTCTAGTACAAAGCTTATATCAACTCACTCTGTCTGTCTAGTACAAAGCATATATCAACTCACTTGGTCTGTCTAGTACAAAGCATATATCAACTTACTCAGTCTGTCTAGTACAAAGCATATATCAACTCAGTCTGTCTGTCTAGTACAGAGCATATATCAACTCAGTCTGTCTGTCTAGTACAAAGCATATATCAACTCACTCTATCTGTCTAGTACAAAGCATATATCAACTCACTCTGTCTGTCTAGTACAACGCTTATATCAACTCACTGTCTGTCTAGTACAAAGCATATATCAACTCACTCTGTCTGTCTAGTACAAAGCTTATATCAACTCACTCTGTCTGTCTAGTACAAAGCATATATCAACTCACTTAGTCTGTCTAGTACAAAGCATATATCAACTCACTCTATCTGTCTAGTACAAAGCATATATCAACTCAGTCTGTCTAGTACAAAGCTTATATCAACTCAGTCTGTCTGTCTAGTACAAAGCTTGTATCAACTCACTCTGTCTGTCTAGTACAAAGCTTGTATCAACTCACTCTCTCTGTCTAGTGCAAAGCTTGTATCAACTCACTCTGTCTGTCTAGTACAAAGCTTATATCAACTCAGTCTGTCTGTCTAGTACAAAGCTTGTATCAACTCAGTCTGTCTGTCTAGCACAAAGCTTGTATCAACTCACTCTGTATGTCTTGTACAAAGCATATATCAACTCACTCTGTCTGTCTAGTAAAAAGCATATATCAACTCACTCTGTCTGTCTAGTACAAAGCATATATCAACTCATTCTGTCTGTCTAGTACAAAGCTTATATCAACTCACTCTATCTGTCTAGTACAAAGCATATATCAACTCACTCTGTCTGTCTAGTACAAAGCTTATATCAACTCACTGTCTGTCTAGTACAAAGCATATATCAACTCACTCTGTCTGTCTAGTACAAAGCATATATCAACTCACTTTGTCTGTCTAGTACAAAGCATATATCAACTCACTTAGTCTGTCTAGTACAAAGCATATATCAACTTACTCAGTCTGTCTAGTACAAAGCATATATCAACTCAGTCTGTCTAGTACAAAGCTTATATCAACTCAGTCTATCTGTCTAGTACAAAGCTTGTATCAACTCAGTCTGTCTGTCTAGTACAAAGCTTGTATCAACTCAGTCTGTCTGTCTAGTATAAAGCTTATATCAACTCAATCTGTCTGTCTAGTACAAAGCTTATATCAACTCACTCTGTCTGTCTAGTACAAAGCTTATATCAGCTCACTCTGTCTGTCTTGTACAAAGCTTATATCAACTCACTCTGTCTGTCTAGTACAAAGCTTATATCAACATCCTTCTGTCTGTCTAGTACAAAGCTTATATCAACTCAGTCTGTCTGTCTAGTACAAAGCTTATATCAATTCACTCTGTCTAGTACAAAGCTTATATCAAATCACTCTGTCTGTCTAGTACAAAGCATATATCAACTCACTCTGTCTAGTACAAAGCTTATATCAACTCACTCTGTCTGTCTAGTACCAATCTTGTACATGTTTTTGTCTCCAACTTTCCATTCTCAAATCAAGTTGAAACGTTGTACAATTAGACACTATCGGTCACAACACGTGAATCAATCAAAATATTGACCAATTAGTTCATTCATTAATGGTAATAGGTCAACATTTATATACGAAGGGATATAAATATTGCAATAAACAGAGATATGGCAGTAATAGTATGGTTCTTGTGTTAGCTTTTTTTTAACATTTAAAAAAAATGTTTTACTTTTTTTCTGATCTACTTAACTACTGAATGTACTTTCAATCGTAAAATTTCCTTGCCAAGATTTATATGATTATTACTATTGAAATGAATTGACAATTGTTATAAAAAGTGTCAGAATCGAGATTCAATAAAGGAAAATAAAATTCTCTTGTAGTCTCCCCTTGAGTCTTCTGCAGTATTTTTCTTCGAAATGTTCAGGGTCAGGAAGATGTCTGCGAGGTCACTTGCGGATAACACAATTGAGAATATTTTGATTTTAGTGAACACCCACAGTCTTTTAATCTCCAAGCTAAGGTGTATCATATATATATATATATATATATATATATATATATATATATATATATATATATATATATATATATATATATATATATATATATATATATATATATAGTACAAGACAGAAAGAAAGAGAGAGAGAGACAAAGACAGAAAGAAAGAGAGAGAGACAAAGACAGAAAGAGAGACAAAGACAGAAAGAGAGACAAAGACAGAAAGAAAGAGAGACAAAGACAGAAAGAAAGAGAGAGAGACAAAGACAGAAAGAAAGAGAGAGAGACAAAGACAGAAAGAAAGAGAGAGAGACAAAGACAGAAAGAAATCATTAATCAGTATATAAAGGTTTATTGTTTGCAACAATAAATAGACAACAATTAAAGGGCTACGCCGTGCAATGGCAGCTAGAAATTTCCTTCCTGTACCCGAGCCGCTCGAGGTTGAGGGTAACATGGCCGCTAATTGGCAAAAGTTTCACCGAGCTGGCGAAACTATGAGTTAGCCATTAAATTGTCGGAAGAATCAGAGGAAGTCAGAGTGGTCACCTTTCTAACAATTATAGGAACAAAAGCGATGGACATATATGAAGGTCTTAAAATTGAGAAGGAAAAAGAAAGAAAGATGGAAGAAATAGTGAACAAATTTGAACGTTTCTGCATTAAAAAACGAATGAAACTTATGAGCGCTATGTTTTCAATACTCGTGAACACCAAGAAGGCGAGGACATTGAAAAGTACATAACAAATCTGAGAAGACTAGCAAAAACGTGTAGTTTTGAACGTCTGGAAGATAGCTTGATCAGGGACAGAGTAATTCTTGGTGTTAGACATGAATGCCTCAAAATGAAATTGTTACAAGATAGTAATCTCACATTGGAAAGGTGCAGAGATATTTGCAGAGCATACGAGACCGCCAACAAACAGTTGAGACAAATACAAGCCGACCCTCCAATCATTGAGAAAGTATCAACATTCTCAAGAACAAACATTCAGAAAGGTAAATGCAGGTATTGTGGAAGGATTCATAAATACATTAAGGAAAAGTGCCTTGCATGGGGTAAAATGTGCATAGTGTGCAAGGGGAGACATCATTTTGCCGTTATGTGCAAAACGAAAATTCCGCAGGTGTCAGATGATATGTCTAACGATGAAAGACAGCTGCAATCGGACACAAGAGATGATGTCATGATGGTAAAAAATGAATGAGTGATGTCTTTGGAGAACCACAAAACGAAAAGGATGACAGCAGTTATGACAGTGAATGGTCACCGTGTAAGGTTTCAAATGGATAGTGGAGCTGATGTAAACACCATCCAGGAAAATACGTAAATAAGAATCAGATAGAAAAGGTAACGCAAAGATTACTAATGTGGAATAAGACTAAAGTGAGCCCCATAGGGAAAGCCACTCTAACTACGAGAAATGAGAAAACTAACGAAACATTTGAGGTGGAATATATAGTTGTACCAAATAATCTAGCATGCCTTCTAGGTCATGAAACTTTAACAAGAATGAATTAAATCAAAGTCAATAAAGATAGGTTCATAGCATCAGTAGTGAATAACCAAGAAGAAGACTGTAGTCCAAAGTTTACTGGTGATTTGGGTGACTTAGGACTTTAAAGATTGATAGCAGCATTAAGCCCAAGGTTCTGCCGTGTAGAAAGATCCCTATTGCTTTACAAGAAAGAGTTAAGGAGGAGTTAAAGACCCTAGTGCAGAGAGGAATCATAGAACCAGTGATGGAGCCTACATAGTGGCTGAGTCAGATGGCAATTGTGGAAAAAGCTAATGGAAAAATTGGGATCTGCATAGATCCACAAGCCCTGAATAAAGATGACTTTAGATGACATATTGGCAGATTTGAACGATGCCAAAATATTCAGCAAATTGGATGTGCAAGAAGCTTTCTGGCATGTCAGACTAGACACTGCATCATCTAATTTGACAGCAATGATAACCCCTTTTGGTAGATACAAATGGAAACGATTACCTTTTGGTCTAAAAGTGAGTTCAGAAATTTTTCAGAGAAGATTAAATATAGCACTAGAAGGACTGAAAGGCTGTTTCAATTACGTTGATGATATTATAGTGGTAGGAAGAGGAAGAACGAAAGAAGGAGCACTCAGTGATCATGATATTAACAATGACAAGAAGAGCAAAAGAAACAGTTTTCTGGCCTGGATTATCAGCTCGAATAAAGGAAATAGCCAACTTATGTTATATATGTCAGAAAAATAAACCAGCGAATCAGAGAGAAGAATTAATACAGCACGAAATAGGTTCTAATCCGTGGGACAAGATTGGAATTGATTTATTCCAAATGTGTGACCAACAATATCTAGTTATAGTGGACTATTATTCAAATTTCATAGAGGTAGAAAACATGCAGTTGACAACAACACACGCAATTATAAAGAAACTGAAAGTATTATTTGCAAGATATGGGGTGCCCAAAGTCTGTATATCTGATAGCGGACCTCAGTTCACATCGGAATGTTTTTCCAAATTTATGATGGAATGGGGAGTGACTCACTTGAAATCCTCCCCAGGACACCATCAATCTGAAAGGCTGAGTCAGCAGTTAAAATTTTGAAGAACATAATGAAGAAATCTAGAGAATCAAAGTCAGATGCTTATGAAGCTCTTCTGGAATTTAGAAATACTCCAAGGCAAGACACAAATCTAAGCCCAGTTCAGATGTTTTTTGGTCGGATGACTCAAACACTGATACCAAACAAAAGGAGTAACATTAAGATTTCTACATGTCAAAAGAACATTGTGAGAAGGAAAGAAAAACGTCAGATGAGTGTAAAAACATCTTATGATAAGAAGTCAAGAAATTTAAGTCAGCTGAGAACTGGACAGATGGTCTATTTCCAATCTCCTAATGACCCTACATGGAGACGTGGAAGAATCCAGTCTCAAGTCAACCAGAGAGCTTACATTATTCGAGGTGACAATGGTGCAGTGTACCAAAGAAACAGAGTGCATATCAACCCGAACAGAGAAACAGAAAAAGATATATGTTCCCCGATAGTAATGAAAACTTACAGGACAATAGAACTCATGATCAACACATTCGCCACTCATCAACTCATCATTCCTTGCGACCAAGGGATCAGTTGAAGAAACCGACAAGATTCAATGACTATGTGTCTTAATGAACTATTGAATGTTGATTTTGAAATGTGATATGTTTTATATTCATTAAAGCGTATATATGTATGTTATGTTTAGTTGTTTATGTTGTGGTTTTGTTTTATTTTTTTCTATGATACTCCCCGAAATGTTTTATTATTTTTAAATATTTTTTGAAAGAAAAGGGGATGTTGATATGGTGCGCAAAGGTGCACGCATTCAATATAATAAAGTATCATTCTCCGCCATGACACTAATGGTTGTTGTTTGTTTATTGCTGACTGTGAACCTAGATCTTAATTAACAGGAGTTGCCTCCATTTCAGAAAATCTCCAATTAAAAAAAAACAGACAATTATAAAACAGAACATTAATGTAAAAGTTACTTTACATTTGAGTTTTCAATGGCTTCGGCTTGTATTGCGGAGTTTTTCCATTGCTTATGTTACAGTCACCTCTACACCTGGCTCTGTGTCTGTAGGCTGGGAAATTACATTCTAAAGGATAGGGCAATACCTCTCAATGATCATTCCAAGTCTAATTTAGGATGATGTGACTTCATGTTTGATTAGAGCATCCGTAGATACTTTTTTTTAGCACTTCTGAGGTTTTCGTCCACTTGTATAATACTACTCATCTAAAGCAGTTGCGTGATGTGAAAGTTAGTGTACTTATTAAATTAATAAATTTTATGTTAATACCCTTCACGTTACAACAAGAAGTGCGGAGGGTTAACTGAATGATGGGAAAGAAAAGGTCAGGTCAAACTAAACCTAAGCAAACTATTTCAACCGTAGCGAAGCAGGGGCATTAGCTATTATATACAAGCAAATATTAGCAATCCAAATAATATCTTTCATTGATTTCTTATCATTGATCCTTATGTATTGATTGATTAATAAGAACACACACACGAATGAAAATATATTTATTTTATTTTATATCAAAGATGGATTGTATTAAATCCTGAAAATAGAAAAAAAACATCAAAATTAACAGCCATAAATATTGTCAGAATACATTTTTATTATTTACAGTTTACCTTTTTATAATTTTTCAATCAATAGAACTACATTGAACAATTAAGTGTCAATCTGACAGAGAAACGTGGAGGTGCCACTGGAACTTGGGTTTGAACAGGAGGTTTGAACCACACGCAAACTGGTTTTAAAATCAAATGCCAAACAATCTTGACCTGGTGCAGCTGGCAAAGAAACATTCAGTTTTAGTGGAAGCTCATTGCGCATGTACAGCCAATTCCCAGTGTCATCTACGTCACTTCCTCCTATAAGTATGAGATCAGCAAGCCCATTGCCGTACGTTCGAAGAGCTTGTGTGATATCCTGCTCCTCACGTGGGCTTACTTCCGCCAGATATCCTCCAAGAAGATGGCACATGACGTCAGACTGCATGGCAGTGGAGTTGAGCTCCTTGGACAACAGATAATCAGAAGTGGAGCTACCTGTAACGTTCAGCTTTATAAAATGTGTTGATTTAAAAGTCTCGTAATTCTGCGTCCAATTTTCTGAAACATCAAGAAAATAACATTGAAATATTGTACAAATCTATTGCTAATTTCAACTTCATTCTTTATATCACTTCTAGCAATGTTTCTTTTCAAGTTGCAGAAATGCCTCGTTTTCTTTAAACAATAAGAAACAAAATGATCTCAAATGTTCTTGTTTCTACTAACGACAGTAAATGAGGGGAAACTACCAACTGTAGGAACAGTAGCCATCATCTGATCTCAGCAATAAATTATGCTAGGTAGAGATTGGGACTCAATGACGTCATTTTTTTATTTTAGCCAAGGGAGTTAAAATGACATGTCCCTTCAGACTGTTTAACTACTTGCCTCCCTACAAACTGTTTAACTACTTGCCTCCCTACAGACTGTTTAACTACTTGCCTCCCTACAGACTGTTTAACTACTTGCCTCCCAACAGACTGTTTAACTACTTGCCTCCCAACAGACTGTTTAACTACTTGCCTCCCTACAGACTGTTTAACTTCTTGCCTCCCTACAGACTGTTTAACTACTTGCCTCCCTACAGACTGTTTAACTACTTGCCTCCCTACAGACTGTGTAGCTACTTGCGTCCCTACAGACTGTTTAACTACTTGCCTTCCTACAGACTGTTTAACTTCTTGCCTCCCTACAGACTGTTTAACCACTTGCCTCCCTACAGACTGTTTAACTACTTGCCTCCCTACAGACTGTGTAGCTACTTGCGTCCCTACAGACTGTTTAACTACTTGCCTCCCTACAGACTGTTTAACTACTTGCCTCCCTTCAGACTGTTTAACTACTTGTCTCCCTACAGACTGTTTAACTACTTGCCTCCCTACAGACTGTTTAACTACTTGCCTCCCAACAGACTGTTTAACTACTTGCCTCCCTACAGACTGTTTAACTACTTGATTCCCCACAGACTGTTTAACTACTTGCCTCCCTACAGACTGTTTAACTACTTGCCTCCCTACAGACTGTTTAACTACTTGCCTCCCTACAGACTATTTAACTACTTGCCTCCCTACAGACTGTTTAACTACTTGCTTTCCTACAGACTGTTTAACTACTTGCCTCCCTTCAGACTGTTTAACTACTTGCCTCCCTACAGACTGTTTAACTACTTGCCCCCCTACAGACTGTTTAACTACTTGCCTCCCAAAAGACTGTTAAACTACTTACCTCCCTACAGACTGTTTAACTACTTGATTCCCTACAGACTGTTTAACTTATTGCCTCCATACAGACTGTTTAACTACTTGCCTCCCTACAGACTGTTTAACTACTTGCCTCCCTACAGACTGTTTAACTACTTGCCTCCCTACAGACTGTTTAACTACTTGCCTCCCTACAGACTGTGTAGCTACTTGCGTCCCTACAGACTGTTTAACTACTTGCCTCCCTTCCGACTGTTTAACTACTTCCCTCCCTACAGACTGTGTAGCTACTTGCGTCCCTACAGACTGTTTAACTACTTGCCTCCCTTCCGACTGTTTAACTACTTCCCTCCCTACAGACTGTGTAGCTACTTGCGTCCCTACAGACTGTTTAACTACTTGCCTCCCTTCCGACTGTTTAACTACTTCCCTCCCTACAGACTGTGTAGCTACTTGCGTCCCTACAGACTGTTTAACTACTTGCCTCCCTACAGACTGTTTAACTACTTGCCTCCCTACAGACTGTGTAGCTACTTGCGTCCCTACAGACTGTTTAACTACTTGCCTCCCTACAGACTGTTTAACTACTTGCCTCCCTTCAGACTGTTTAACTACTTGCCTCCCTACAGACTGTTTAACTACTTGCCTCCCTACAGACTGTTTAACTACTTGCCTCCCAACAGACTGTTTAACTACTTGCCTCCCTACAGACTGTTTAACTACTTGCCTCCCTACAGACTGTTTAACTACTTGCCTCCCTACAGACTGTTTAACTACTTGCCTCCCTACAGACTGTTTAACTACTTGCCTCCCTACAGACTATTTAACTACTTGCCTCCCTACAGACTGTTTAACTACTTGCTTTCCTACAGACTGTTTAACTACTTGCCTCCCTTCAGACTGTTTAACTACTTGCCTCCCTACAGACTGTTTAACTACTTGCCCCCCTACAGACTGTTTAACTACTTGCCTCCCAAAAGACTGTTAAACTACTTACCTCCCTACAGACTGTTTAACTACTTGATTCCCTACAGACTGTTTAACTTATTGCCTCCATACAGACTGTTTAACTACTTGCCTCCCTACAGACTGTTTAACTACTTGCCTCCCTACAGACTGTTTAACTACTTGCCTCCCTACAGACTGTTTAACTACTTGCCTCCCTACAGACTGTGTAGCTACTTGCGTCCCTACAGACTGTTTAACTACTTGCCTCCCTTTCGACTGTTTAACTACTTCCCTCCCTACAGACTGTGTAGCTACTTGCGTCCCTACAGACTGTTTAACTACTTGCCTCCCTTCCGACTGTTTAACTACTTCCCTCCCTACAGACTGTGTAGCTACTTGCGTCCCTACAGACTGTTTAACTACTTGCCTCCCTTCCGACTGTTTAACTACTTCCCTCCCTACAGACTGTGTAGCTACTTGCGTCCCTACAGACTGTTTAACTACTTGCCTCCCTACAGACTGTTTAACTACTTGCCTCCAACAGACTGTTTAACTACTTGCCTCCCTACAGACTGTTTAACTACTTGATTCCCCACAGACTGTTTAACTACTTGCCTCCCTACAGACTGTTTAACTACTTGCCTCCCTACAGACTGTTTAACTACTAGCCTCCCTACAGACTATTTAACTACTTGCCTCCCTACAGACTGTTTAACTACTTGCTTTCCTACAGACTGTTTAACTACTTGCCTCCCTTCAGACTGTTTAACTACTTGCCTCCCTACAGACTGTTTAACTACTTGCCTCCCTACAGACTGTTTAACTACTTGCCTCCCTTTAGACTGTTTAACTACTTGCCTCCCTACAGACTGTTTAACTACTTGCCTCCCTACAGACTGTTTAACTACTTGCCTCCCTTCAGACTATTTAACTACTTGCCTCCCTAAAGACTGTTTAACTACTTGCTTCCCTTCAGACAGGTTTAACTACTTGAATCCCTACAGACTGTTTAACTACTTGCCTCCCTTCAGACTTTTTAACTACTTGCCTCCCTACAGACTGTTTAAGTACTTGCCTCCCTACAGATTGTTTAACTTCTTGCCTCCCTACAGACTGTTTAACTACTTGCCTCCCTACAGACTGTTTAACTACTTGATTCCTTACAGACTGTTTAACTACTTGCCTCCCTTCAGACTGTTTAACTACTTGCTTCCCTACAGACTGTTTAACTACTTGCCTCCCTAAAGACTGTTTAACTACTTGCCTCCCTTCAGACTGTTTAACTACTTGCCTCCCTACAGACTGTTCAACTACTTGCCTCCCTACAGACTGTTTAACTACTTGCCTCCCAACAGACTGTTTAACTACTTGCCTCCCTACAGACTGTTTAACTACTTGATTCCCCACAGACTGTTTAACTACTTGCCTCCCTACAGACTGTTTAACTACTTGCCTCCCTACAGACTGTTTAACTACTTGCCTCCCTACAGACTATTTAACTACTTGCCTCCCTACAGACTGTTTAACTACTTGCTTTCCTACAGACTGTTTAACTACTTGCCTCCCTTCAGACTGTTTAACTACTTGCCTCCCTACAGACTGTTTAACTACTTGCCTCCCTACAGACTGTTTAACTACTTGCCTCCCTTTAGACTGTTTAACTACTTGCCTCCCTACAGACTGTTTAACTACTTGCCTCCCTACAGACTGTTTAACTACTTGCCTCCCTTCAGACTATTTAACTACTTGCCTCCCTAAAGACTGTTTAACTACTTGCTTCCCTTCAGACAGGTTTAACTACTTGAATCCCTACAGACTGTTTAACTACTTGCCTCCCTTCAGACTTTTTAACTACTTGCCTCCCTACAGACTGTTTAAGTACTTGCCTCCCTACAGATTGTTTAACTTCTTGCCTCCCTACAGACTGTTTAACTACTTGCCTCCCTACAGACTGTTTAACTACTTGATTCCTTACAGACTGTTTAACTACTTGCCTCCCTTCAGACTGTTTAACTACTTGCTTCCCTACAGACTGTTTAACTACTTGCCTCCCTAAAGACTGTTTAACTACTTGCCTCCCTTCAGACTGTTTAACTACTTGCCTCCCTACAGACTGTTCAACTACTTGCCTCCCTAAAGACTGTTTAACTACTTGCCTTCCTACAGACTGTTTAACTACTTGCCTCCCTACAGACTGTTTTACTACTTGCCTCCCTACAGACTGTTTAACTACTCGCCTCCCTACAGACTGTTTAACTACTTGCGTCTCTACAGACTGTTTAACTACTCCCATGCTATGTTCCTTTTCAGAAAGCAGAAAATATTAACAATGTTAAAATATTGCGATTAAATGTTTTTTTTTAAGTAAATTATGGCTTTCATATAGTGCGACTTTCATGCTTATAGCATGCTCAGAGCGCTATAGTCCAATCTCACAAGTGGGGGGAAGGGGTATCTGGGAGAAGGTTTTCCGTGCTGCCTATAGGCGCTCAGTAAACACAACTCTGCTCGAGTCGGGTGTCGACCCTCGAGCCTTCTTCATAGGTAGCCAAACCAAACCAAGTTCAAACGTACTTGGCATCTCGACCACGCTTGTTATTATTAGAAGTAGTATAATCATTATTGCTTTGTTGTTAAAGAAAAGACATTTGAGATACACTGCGTTGTTCGCCTTGATCTAAGGAGCATTCATGCCAAATTGTTGTTACTCTTTGTCAAACGGTTTTGATTTCTAATCGGGACATACATACATACATACATACATACAAACATACATACATACATACATACATACATACATACATACATACATACATACATACATACATACATACATACATACATACATACATACATTGTGATTTATTTATATTAGATAATATTATTATTAATGAAAAAAAATATAGGTAACAGTCGGATCTGACAAGCACCACGATCTATTGCAATCTAGACAGTAAAGTATTGAAGGCTATATCTTCTTCATATTATCGGGACTCTTTATAATGTTTGTTCACCTGAATCTAAACAAATGCTAATTTATCTCAACGACTTGTCTCAGTTACCTGTCTGATTTCCAAACTTGGATTCTACATAGCTTCTCATTTTTCTCAGTTCCTGTATTACGTTGACAAAATCCGGCTTAGTCTTGCCAACTGTATGGTTTTGTGTCTCATGGTAAAGGTGGGCATGAGTCCCTGACAAGGTGACATTACATACGTAGTAGCCGGCCTGGGCTGAAGTTGGAAAAACCCATTCCAATGTAAGATTGGAGTCTCCGTCTACACGAACGTGCCCTGAGACATAGGTCACGTTTTGAAGATAAGTGACAATTCTGCCTGTCACGTCAATTCTTGCCAACTGAGACATGTTTTGCTCGGTTCCAGCACTGTGATAAATATGTATTGAACTGACATGCATGGTATGGTTGACAGGAACATTGCAGGTTAAAGTAAATTTAGAGGACAGTCCAACAGCGATAGTCTCTGGAGTAGCCAGTAGATCCACCTTAGACTCTGAAAACAATTAATGAAAAGTTAATTAATCTTTCATCTTTTTTAGCATGTTTGGTCATCTAGAGACAAATAAAAAAATAGTTAGGCCATGTAGTTCAAAGTGTTTGTGTCCCAGTACTTTGTACTTTTTACTTCAAGTTATCCTCCCTGTCCAAACAATTCTAAAGAGAGACTTTAGACGGAATTCAATGTAAACAAATTATTTTTTTAAAAACTTTTTGGTTCAGAGTTAAAAGGATTTGTCAATGGAATAAAGACAACTTTCATGTCAATTCGACTTTATGAAGAGAATGCAGGATGACTTCTTTTATAGGCATATTGTTCATTCGCAGTATTACAGTACTGGGATTGAACTTACAACAGTTAGAGGAACTACTTGCGAACGAGCTACACTATGGTGTGTGTTGACACGACGTACATGCAACTTCCACGAAGATATGAGATAAATAGAGTCACTTTCTAGCTTCACTTTCTAGCTTCACTTTCTGGCTTCACTTTCTAGCTTCACATTCTAGCTTCACTTTCTGGCTTCACTTTCTGGCTTCACTTTCTAGCTTCACTTTCTAGCTTCACTTTCTAGCTTCACTTAGAATACGTCCACTACTTGACTTGACATCAACTTGTTTCATCAATTCAACTACTTGACATCAACTTCTTTCACCAATACAATTACTTGACTTGACATCAACTTCTTTCACCAATACAATTACTTGACTTGACATCAACTTGTTTCATCAATGCAATTACTTGACTTGACATCAACTAGTTTCATCTACTTGACTTCAACTTCTTACATTCGACTTAATATAACTTGCTGCAACAACCTGCTACCACCTACTGTCTTACTACCACAAACTGTCTTGTTACCACCTACTGTCTTACTACCACAAACTGTCTTGTTACCACCTACTGTCTTACTACCACAAAATGTCTTGTTACCACCTACTGTCTTACTACCACATACTGTCTTGTTACCACCTACTGTCTTACTACCACATACTGTCTTACTACCACATACTGTCTTACTACAACATACTGTCTTGCTACCGCATACTGTCTTGCTACCACATACTGTCTTGTTACCAACTACTGTCTTACTACCACATACTGTCTTACTACCACATACTGTCTTGTTACCACATACTGTCTTGTTACCACATACTGTCTTGCTACCACATACTGTCTTACTACCACATACTGTGATGTTATCACATGCTGTCTAAACTTGACTAAATCTTATCAGCATTATCATTCTCTGTATTCACAAAATTCACCAAGGTACAATAAGATCCAATAAGTGAACTATTTTTTGTCTGTGACAGGACTTAATGGAGATTTTGATTGTATCTAGTTGTTCTTTTTGCTGATCAGATATCCATTTAACACATGGCCGTCCCCTTAGATATTATGACAAATTAAATAGGAATGTATAGTTTACTCAATCATTTGAACATACTGTAGGAATGAATTTCTTTTTTAAATTGTTCTATTACTTGTTTTTATTGAATAATTGTAACATAATATAACGCATGTTTTATAATCAAACGAAGTAAATGTGTTTTTTTTTCTTCAAATGTTTAAAATCTGTTCTATATTCTTATATCAGCAGAAAAAACATTATGACAATAAAAAGATACATGAATCAATGTCATGTCACAGTACACATTCAAAGATCAACATGTTACATGTAACAGCACCAGTCTAAGTGTATCAACAACATGTTACATGTAACAGCACCATTCTAAGTGCATCAACAACATGTTACATGTAACAGCACCATTCTAAGTGTATCAACAACATGTTACACATATCAATATTGTTTTACGTATATCAATACCATGCTCATTTACCAACACTGCTATGATGCACCGTAATTGCTGGTGTTATTAAATGCCAAGTTCTGACTAAATGATGACATTAAATGCCAAATCATGTTTTGACTAAATGATGGCATATATTTAATAAACGCTGATTCTAGACCTTCACTCCTTATTTGAGAAGGATAGTCGAGGTTTTTTTTTTCAATTTCTAAGACAATAAATAATTTAAGAAACATTTTATTATAATAATGTATAACCTGTTTCTTCGTATTAGTTTCTATTAATCTGACAAGGCAAATGAAAACTGTACCTGTCAATGAGAACGTGAGAACTAAGATTACAACCAAACCACTGGGAAACATTTTGTTGTAAAGTTTCTGATACTCAATCCTACACAATTAGTGAACAAACAATCTCTGTTACATAAGCAATACTCATTTTAGGAGGCCACATTGAAATGTAGTCGCTATCTTAAAAATGTAACTTTTTTTTTCTTCTGTCTATTCATATCTTCTCACTTAGTCTTTTGTTTCCCCCCCCCTCCACTTAAGTTTATCAAACAAGTATCAAGCAAGTATCAAAAAAGTATCATCCGTTGTATCTCTCTACCGCCCTATAAGACTTTCCTGTTCATACTATCTTAAAAGATCGAGCCAGAGAATTCTAATATCTTGCTTAAAACACTGTGTCTCAAAATGTGGGCCACCTCCGACCCTCTCTTTCCCAGGGGCGCAAGGTGCACTCAAGGGGCGCAAAGTGCACTCAAGGGTTGCGCAACGTTTTGACCAAAAGGAGGGGATAAAAGTATTTTCATCCAAGATTAATTATTGACCAAGTTAAATCACCAACAATTAATTAATTGTTTTTTTAAATTGATTCATGTTTTGTCAGGTTTAATTGTGCAAAGTTTCAACTTCATACGAAAATGCGAAATGTGAGAAAAAAACATGTTCGAACTTTTACCAGACAGACAGACAGACAGACAGAGTGAGTTGATAGAAGCTTTGTGAAAATGTCGGCTCAAAGTTACAGACATTACGATTGCTAGCATTCACACATCTCTGAATAATGTTTTCCAGTCGTCTAAAAGTTTTCATTCATTAGAAGGGAAAGCGGGGGGGGGGGGGGGTGTATTTGGCATTGGCAGACGACCAATATAGAAAGTACTAAGAAACAACAGCATCAGTAGCTCGTCAGATAATCGACTTTCATTGAAGCAGCAACTTTCTGAAGTCGTTTCACTGGCAGTCGTGTCTCTGTTTCAAGTGAACATTTCAAACAATTCAGAGTGTAAGAGAGATGTGAGGAAAAGAGGAAATTCTAATAGGAGTGAAAAATGAAAGAATGGAAAGAGGAAAGCTGAGAGAAAAAGAAGAGAAGAAAATAAGAGAGAGAGAGAAAAAGAAATAGGTGAAATATAGACAATGAAAGATTAACACGAGCAATACTTTCACATTCGACTGAGCAATGAACAAGTCAGAATTATGTGTTTTTCAAGTGAAAATTCTAGTGGATGTGTGTAATGTGTTTTTATTGAGCGTGAAGTGGATGTGTGAAATGTGTAATAATAGATTTTCTATGTTATAAGTGGGAAGTGTGGTCGAGCGGATAAGTGCGCTTGAACTTGGCTTGAACTTGGATACTTATGAAAGGGGCTCGAGGTTCGACACCAGACTGGAACAGATTTGTGTTTACTGAGCCCTAAAGGCAGCACGGAAAACCTTCTCCCAGTTACCTGGAAATCAGGAAATCCGTTAGGGCCTATAAATTATAAAATAGTTTACCTCTTTCCGTAAATATTTTTCGTTCGGCGGTTCCAGAGATCTCTTGATGATTAATGAATGCGTGGTAGTTCGAATAGATGGAGTAGGAAATTACGCTTTGTTTTTTAATGAACATCAACATCAACATAGACTTTAATATCCTTAACCCTTAAAGTGCTGAACTCTTTTACAATGAGTGCATACACAATTCTGATGTTTAGAGGCTAAACTACCACACGCGTTTTAAGGGTTAAAAGTACATTTTTACATTTTCCCGCTAAACTTTCTGATTGTCATCAATTTGTTTTAGAACTTCAGAATACTTTGAATGGCTTTGGGTAATACGTAGCTTAGACTAGCTCTATGCTTAACTCTTTGTCTACACACAAAGATCTACGTCTAGACTGACTCTGTCACTCTGACCAGTGGCGTTCGAAAGCATACACTTCCAACGCAGGGTCAAGACCCTGACCTTAACCCAGAAGTAACGACCTTCACCTTCTTTCGCTATATTTAATTCTCTATTTTCTCTCATTCAAATGTGGTCCATCTTGCTGCCTTTATGAATGTAAGAGTTATGCATCATTTTAGTGACAGGTCAAATCACAAGGAACCAGCGAAGTGAGGAAAAAACAAGCCGCCCTGACAGGGTGTGGAGCCTACTCTAGCACGAACATATTCTTATCTTATATATTACAGACGTTACTTCAAAAAAGAAGTTAGCTCAGTGAAGGTAATACATTGCTCCTTTAGAGATTTACTTTACACTGCTCAAGCCAAACTTCCCGGCGCTTTCTCTGCAAGCAAGAACAGAAAGTAGCGTCACATTTTCTATGCGATTGTCAGAGAAATCCTTTAATTCCGTTTGCTAAGTTTTTGTGCAGACATTTTGGCGCCGAACGTTATGGCGTAAGAAGTTTTGATGATAATTAATAAACACAAAATTTATAACTAATAATTCTTTTTTCCCACAATACTTAAATATTGAATACAATCTCAGCCCCTCTCGCACCCCCCCCCCCAGGTTAAAACGTTTTAAGAAAGTGTTGGCTATTTCGTGAATAAAGACCGAGACCTATGATAGATCAGATTCCTACCTCCATCAAGATATTAGCAAATAGTATTAAAAATAATATTCATTCAAATGTTTTTTTCATATATTTGTTTTCTGTATAGCGCATTTGTTCTTGCTCTTGCCTGCTCAGTGCGCTCGACTTGTGGGGACAAGAAGGTATGTGGGAGAATTTTTCCATGTTGTCTTTAGGCGTGCAGCAAACACAGCTCGGTATTCGAACCCTCGCCCCGTCATTTGGTAGCCAGTCCACAGGCAAATACATAAATATTGAGAAAAACAATCCCATATAGAAAGTACTCAAAGAAAAGCCGTGTTGGTTAATGGACAATATTAAAATACACACAACATTCTGAAGTTAAGTCAATAATTACACAACAAAATTAAACTACTAAACAAATATAATATAACTATTGTTCACTTAAAAATTTGCATTTAAACACATGCACGAATACAAAACTCAGACTTGTATCCTTTTTTAAAGACATAATGTGTCAAAATGATTTAGCATCAAAAGGTCCGACGCTAAAACGGCGCCCCAAAAAGAGCATTGCGTTAAAACGGCTATGCCAAAAGTCCTGCTTCGCCTGATTTCTGTGTCTACTATTCCAGAAACCCTTTTATTTTTGACTTCTCTGGGAATAGAAATACACTAAACACACCAACAGAGTCTTTGTCCAGGCTTTTGAAGGCGAGGATATTGAGCCTCTCAAGCTTGCATTCACATCTGAGGTCTGAGGATGATGGTTTTAATGATGATAACGACTACCCCAGTGACGAAAATATAGATACTATATAAACAATAAGATGTGTAAAGAATGAAAAGCGGTATATTGATAGTGTCCTGTTTATAGTTTTAGTATGTTCTTGACCGCATCAGATGGAGAGAGACAGTGACCAAGAAAGCTATGGATAGCGAAAGAACATGGGCCTCAGCCCTGGAAGAAAAACGGACAATGCGAAAAATGGCCAGCTCCTCTACCACCAAAGCAAAAGCCACCTTAACCTGCGATATTTGTGGACGAGAGTGTCTCTCCAAAATAGGGCTCCACAGTCACAAGAGGAAGTATGCGAGATGAATCATAGTCGTTCTACGACTGAAGGAGGTCAATGATGATGATGTCCTTGAAAGTGGAATGCTGACTAGGTTCTTGGGCTCTGAAACACTTTTGCTTCCTTCGTGAAACCAGTAGAGCACATAGAAGTCTTGTCAGAGGAGGAAACACGTTTCACTTCTCAGGAGCATCTCGGCAATAACACGGTACATTACCAACATCAACTGGAGAGCTTTCACTAGTGACAGAGAGACCCGACACCAACACTGTCAACATTCACAGCTGATCTAACAGCAGTCAATGCTTTCAGCAGCAAGGCTGTGAACATAGCCTATAGGCTTTGTCCCATTAAACACCATAAGCGTAGTGTATTTAAAAGATTTGAAATGTTAAACTGCTATATTTTTTTAAATATTTAACTATTTCATTGACCAGTTCAATATTAAATCTAAAAAAAACAAAAAAAACTTGATATCAACTCACGCTGTCAGGTAATATGTGTGTACACGTTTATTTCTCACACACCCATTCTCGGATCAAATTGAAACTTCGCACACTTATTTATTGGCATAGACAAGACATGAATCAATAAAAGGTGACCTACCCAACGTAGTCTGTTTTTTTTTTATTTCGGTCACTATTGATGGGTCTTCATACAATTAATATATCTCATGGTTAGTGCGTGTCCTCTACCCTGTTTCATCTTGTATAGCACCATATAATTTCCTAAGAATTTTTCGTTACCAAGTATTTAGTAGATTTTCAAATGTCTTAGTCAGTGTCCAGGTCTCACTTGCATACTTTGCTACTGGTCCTATTATGGTTTTGTATATTATTTTCTTGGTTTTCTTTGATACTGTTTTGCTCTTAAGTAAATAATTTGTTCTATAAAATGCTCTGTTGACTCCTGCTATTCTTTCCTTTATTTCTGTTAGTAGGTCATTTTCTGTAGGTACTAAAGAATGAATAAACTGCAAAGACGAATTCATTTTCTAATACACATTCTTAATTTTCACTTATTATCCGTATCCCTACAAAAATTGGCCCCGCGAAATCCATTTCGCAAAGAGCCCTACAACGGTTGATACCGGTCCTGAATACAGAGTAGATTACTTGTTCTCCCCTCCCCTCTTTTTGTTTTCTTCGCTAATGTTACGTGGGGTAACTCTAGTCCGTCTTTCCATGACTTCCAGGTCACAATGGTTACGTCCGGCTCTGTTATTTAATGATGGGTGAATACTACTTGTTCTCCCCCCCCTCTTTTTTTTCCGTAGGGTAACTCTAGTCCGACTTTTAGAAATAAAAGAGTGATCTTTCCTTTGTGTCTTGCACAAACTCTTGAGCCATAAAGATAATCTATAAATATAATTCTCTTCTTCCCTCAACAGTTTGGACGAGCAAGAAGTAAAGGAAAGATCACTCTCTTATTTCTGCGGAAAGTCACCCCACGAAAAAACAAGAGTAGTGTTTACACTACGGATGGCTTCCTGCGCGCTGGACTGTGGTTTAAATGTATGATACCCTGCCCGCTCCCATCCCCCTTTGTCCCGCGGGAGGTTTGGACTAGAAAATAAACTCTCTTCAACTCTGAAGGAACACCCGAAACATGTAATACATTTTACAAACACTAAATAGCAGGCCGGAATTAACCATTGTAACCGAGAACTCATGGAAAGAGATTAAGTAATCTAATATATATATATAATAATCTTTATTGTCCGTATGGAAATTTGTCTTACAATTTGTGCATTACACCAAAGAAAAAACATTATAACTATAAGAAACCAAAGTGTACATTCACACCAGACTCACTCATAATTTACATGTGACAAAGTTTATACCAGATTGTTCTTATTTAATGATTTGCTTGCCAGGGGAACAAAAGAGTGTTTGTGTCTGTTTGTCTTTGCTATCGGTGTCTTGTATCTCTTTTGTGATGGTAAAATCACAAAATCCTGACACAAAGGGTGATTCTTTATTTCGAGGATCTTGTTAGCTTTTTTTTTTATAGATGTTTGTCTCAAACAACTGCCCAAATGGGGTTTGTTTTTCGCCAATGATTTTACCAGCAGCATTTAGGATTCTATAAAGTTTATTTTTATTTTTAATGCGCAGATTGCCATACCAGGCAGTGATATTGAAACTTAAAATATTGCAGATATGAGCTGATAAAACATAGCCAAGGCCTTTTCGCTAACATTAAACGAGGACAGTTTTCTTAGTAGTCGTAATCTTTGCTGCCCTTTTTTGCTGATATAATCAGTATTTGCATTAACATTTAGTTTATTGTCTAGGATAGTACCAAGGTATTTAAAGGTTTGCACAATTTCAATAGTCTCTCCAGCTACAGAAACAATATTTTCCTTCTTGTCCCTACGAAAATCGATTATCATTTCTTTGTTTTTTTTTTACATTTAATAATAAAAAGTTATCTTTACAGTATTTTTCAATGTGTTCTATTTCTCTGAAATACTCATTTACGTCTGAGCTCTCTGAGAGCAGGGCAAGAAGAGCCGCATTGAGAGCAGGGCAAGAAGAGCCGCATTGAGAGCAGGGCAAGAAGAGCCGCATTGAGAGCAGGGCAAGAAGAGCCGCATTGAGAGCAGGGCAAGAAGAGCCGCATTGAGAGCAGGGCAAGAAGAGCCGCATTGATAGCAGGGCAAGAAGAGCCGCATCATCAGCGAATTTTGTAAAATAGCAAAAAGAACTATCGGATTAAAAATCATTGGTGTACAAAATTAACTACAATGGCGATGTCACAGCCCCCTGGGGCGCCCCTGTGTTAACTATACGTTCATTAGATATAAAAATTGTTTACCCTAACCCTCTGAGCTCTCTGGGTCAAAAATTCATTAGCCCATAGTATTATGTATGGACTACTCTGCAACGCTTTCATCTTTTCAATGAGTAAATGAAGTTGTATAGTGTTAAAAGCTGATGAGAAATCAGTAAAGAACAGTCTTACATAAGTGTTCGGTAATTCCAGATGTTTGTAGACACAATTTAAAATATTTAGGATGGCATCGTCTACACCTTTACCCTTTTGGTAAGCAAATTGTAAAGGGTCTAACTTATTACAAAGATCATTCAGAAGAAACATTTTAACCAATTTTTCTAAACATTTAGACACAATGGAAGTAAGTGAAACAGGTCTATAGTCATTCATTTCCTTCGGTTTGGAAACCTTTGGCACAGGTACAATTATAGATGACTTCCACACAGATGGTATCTCATGGTTTAGTAATGAAGTAGAAAAAATATCTTGGAAAGGTTCAGCTAGTTGTTCAGCACATTCTTTTAAGAGTCGCCCTTTTATTCCATCAGGCCCACCAGCTTTCATTGGGTTGACGTTTTTGAAAATGTTACAAACTTGCTCTCTAGTAATCGCGAATTCTAAACAGTTGTTAACATTGACATCCTCAAGGGCTTTGAGTCTTAGATAATTAAAATCTTTCGTGTCGAAGCGACAATAGAAATCATTGAACTCGTTGGCTAATGTTTTGTCGTCTCTTGTAGCAAGATTATTTTTACTTTTGACTTGTGCTCCTGCCATTTTGTTCATGATGCCCCACGCCTGTCTCATGTCACTTGTCTTAATTGAGTCTTCCAGCTTGGTGCGGTAGTTTCTCCTCCCTTCCTCAAGAACGACGTTGAGATTTCGTTGAGCACGTTTCCTAGGCTGTCCATCGCCACTCATAAAAGCTCTTTTCTTTTTGATTATTTCCCATTTTGTTTTTGCAGTGACCCATGGTTTATTGTTGGGGTATATCTTGATGCTCTTATTACTGACACACATGTTTTCACAGAATTTGATGTAATTTGTCACTGCGTCGACCCATTCTTTTGAAGTGGTCTCTTGAAACAAATTCCAGTCAGTGCAGTCTAGACATCCCTGTAGTTTTGAGAATATTGTCTTGAGTCCATTTTTCCAGATTTGAAGTGGTCACTTTAAACAAATTCCAGTCAGTGCAGTCTAGACATCCCTATAGTTTTGAGAATATTGTCTTGAGTCCATTCTTCCAGATTTGAAGTGCTCACTTGAAACAAATTCCAGTCAGTGCAATCTAGACATCCCTGTAGTTTTGAGAATATTGTCTTGAGTCCAATCTTCCAGATTTGAAGTGGTCACTTTAAACAAATTCCAGTTAGTGCAGTCTAGACATCCCTGTAGTTTGAGAATACTGTCTTGAGTCCAATCTTGTACGTTTCTTTGAATGATTTTTCCTTCTTTAACTTTCGTGTGGTAAGTAGAGGCAGCAGTTGTAGTGTTTTGTGGTCCGATGATCCCAGTGGTGGCTTTCCACGAGATATGAATGCTCCTTTGATGTTACAGTAACATAAGTCCAGAGTTCTGTTCTCTCTTGTCGGACATGAGATGTGTTGATAGAAGGTAGGTAGGCCAACCTTCAAGGTGTATTTATTAAAATCACCCAGTATAACTACTGGTGCGTCCGGTGACCTTGTCTGAAACTCAATGAACCACTCCGTGCATTCCGCACGAGATTTTGTTTGGTCGGAAGCTGACCACGAGGCGGACACGGCAGTTGATCTTAGACTCTGGTAGAGAGAGGAGCGTTATGGATATTATTGACAAGTAGAGTTATGTACAAGTATTGAAGTTATTATAATTGATTTGTATTTAGGACTTATTTCCTTGGATGTAATTTGTGATGGCTGAAGTTGCCAACATCTTTTATGATTTATTATTTTTATGTAATAAAAACCATGTCTGCTACCAGTGAGTCTATTAATTATTCTAAATATTGTGGTCAAAGATATCAGCATGTTAGTGTTCTCACGCACTAGCAAATCTAGTGCGCGAGTGAAAGTATTTAACTAAGAATACAAAGGAATATTATATCATCTACAAGAGGTATCTACATAACACGACATTCGCGTTATCACGCCTACAACAAAAACCAGGCTGTGACAATCCAGCAAAGAAATTATAATGAATAATGAAAGCACGAATTGCATGTCGCCACAGTGCAGCGCCATTTTGAAAATATATATATATATGTACATACCAGGGCCGGACTTAACCACTGTGACCAAGAAGTCATGGAAAGAGATTAAGTAATCTACTATGTATATATATATATATATATATGAATGTGTGTGTGTGTGTGTGTGTGTGTGTGTGTGAATAGCAGGGCCGGACTTAACCATAGTGGGGCCCTATGCGAAACGTATTTCGCGGGGCCAAGTTTGGGTAGGGAAGCGGATAATAAGTGAAATGAGTTTGTATTAGAAAATAAATTCGTCTATGCATTTTATTTATTCTTTACTACGTACAGAAAAACTTTACGAGCCTTGCGTGTAGCAACGTCATACAGTATATTGTAATAATTCTGTTTTCTACATAGACCCCGCTCAATAGGAAGAATTACCAAATGTTTCAATCTATCTATCTTTGACACAATTTTTGTGTATATATTTCCGTATATTTTAAGGACTTTTTGGTATGTTTTGTAATTTCGGGAGATTTCCAAAATCGACAGGAGGGTGCGGGAAATCTGTTTTAAGTTATAATATGGTTTAATTTAATAATTTATACACAAAGAATTAGCACGGGTCCTATGAAAGTGCGGGTCCCACTGTGACTGATGTCGCATAGGTTGCAGTGGCCTAAGGCCGGTTCCGCAAAATAGCGGCGTATGCTACGCTGCCGGTCGACCAGTTACATATGTAATACTTTGTTGTAATTATTTAATGATAGTTTATATAGAACAAACTAGTTTTCAATTGTATTTCTTTTCATTTTAGGCAGTAACTGTGAGCATGTTTTTATGTGAGTGCATATTTAGAATTTAAAAATATCAACACTGGCATAGTTTTGTAATTTTATTAATGAATAAAACCTTAATATTATTAAAAGTTTTGATACATTATTCTTTGGTAAGTACAAATCTTAAAGAAAAAATAACTCTTTATTTTTTGGTCATTGATAAATATTACTATCTCTAGAATTGTAGTTACATTGATATGTGTATTTCAATAAGATATTAATTATTACTATTACTAACATAGACATGATACTACTAAAATGGTCTTCTTTTTATTGTTCCCACTTGAGCATAAAAAAGTCTAAACAGTTCAATATATGAAACAAAAGAACACATTAAAGTTTTGTTTCATGACTTTATTTTACCGTAATGAGACGGCAGCATCATTGAGCAAATCTCCCATGTAGTGATAGAATTCTGAAAAAAAAAGCTTAATGATGATATATTTTTATATTATATATATTAAACTAGAAAAGAATTCAGTCTAGTAATAAATTAGACAAAATATAATTAACACTACATCCAGTGGAATTACAAAGAATAAACTACAAAGTTAATTAAATAAATTTCTAAAGTGCTGCATAGAACGGCTTTCGTTTCTAGGAATTAACTTTTTGAAAAACAAACAGATAAGTAGACAGATAAGTAAGTTATTAGATAGATATTCAGCAACAGGTCTATATATATAATATATATATATATATATATATATATATATGTTTGTGTGTGTGTTGAAGTTATTACTGTCAGCCATTGAGCACACAAGATACATAGAGCCTATAAAACTGTTGATGTACTCATGTCATTGCAAGCTAGATCAGTATTTGTCTTTTTTTTTTTGAGTCACCGATCCCTTTTCGTATAGCTCTTTAAAACCTTCCAGATTGCCACTACAGACACTAGTTGATTAACATCAAAAGGCAACAGATTGTTAAATTTAAAACTTTATAAAATTACATACAATAACTTATTATTCCCATTCTCAGGATTTTTTGTTCCACTTGTTTACTAGGTTCCCTTCTAAATTTAGGAACATCACTATTTTTAGGTTTAGTATTAAATTATTTTATATTTAATGTAACTTTTATTAATGTTGAATCCACTGAAAAATGAGCTTTAAATAATGAGAGCCTTGTTACTGATGCAGTTTGACAACATTTGAATGTCAGGTTTAAAATGTGTCAAAGAAAGATAAACATTTCTTCCAGTAGTTACATCCAGTCTATTTCTTTTGTTACTCATTACATTTGTTACTAACCCCCAGTTTCAACCATTTCTATCGAGGAAAATGCTAAAAATAACAATTTTATATTTGGCCACAGTTTGGTATTAAACAGAAATATTTAAATGCAGCCATATCTCTCTTATGCCTCATACTTAGCGTAGTCGAGAGGCTGAGTACGCTTGAACTTAGCTTGTCCTGGCTACCTATGAAGGGGGCTCGAGGTTTGACACCAGACTCGAGCAAAGTTGTGTTTACTGAGCACCTAAAGGCAGCACGGAAAACCTTCTCCCAAATACCCCATCCTTCCACTGGTCCACAAATGAGATTGGACCATAGCGCTCTGAGCATGCTATAAGCATGAAAGTAGCGCTTTATAAAAGCTATTATTATTATTATTATTATTATCTGTTAAAATTATTTTTACTGATGACATAATTGTGTAAGTTTACTTTTTCCACTAAATTTGAAGATCAGTAACAATTAGTTAAAAAACAACAACTGTCATCCATGTTTTCATTTTCGCCCCTCCCCCCCCCCCAGGTTGAAGACCACTGCCCTAGATGTTGGTTTTGAAAATGTTATAGGAACTACTCACTGATACGTATGGATACTGTGACCTCATTCTACTTCATCTAAAAGAGGTTAGTTCAAAAGAAGTTTAAAGAGTAAGCACTTGCTCACTATAATTAACCAATCAGAGAAAGAGGTCAGGAAACCAAAAAAAATATTTTTTCAAAAGGTCAAAATTAATAGAAATATTTAGAATAGAAGTTTCTAAGATTCTAGAAAGTGCTATTACTTTGGCAATAACTGTCACTTGTCTTTGTATTTTTTGTAAGAATATATGTCAACTAGTGCTGTATGATGAATTATTGATAAAAAAAGCTATGGAATGGCCTGCATATTTAGTATTATTTACCTAATTTTGTTTCTTTATTTTAAAACATTGATTTGAGTTGGCATTTTGGTTTTCCAGGTCTGCAGTTAGCAAGCAAGCATGAAATGTTTTTTCAAAGAAAAAAAAAGATATATTTACTTTGCATTTTGTCAACGGACTCAAGTAACTCCCTCACGCTATCAGCGAATATGTCCATATTTGGTGTTTCCACTGAAACCAAGACAAAAGCGTTGCTTTCAAATAGATGGCCTAGTAGATCAATACCAAATATGTCACACTTGTACAGACCGAGAACTTTTTCGGTGGGATTCTTCCAGCTGATCTGTGCGTAGGAGCCATTCTGCACATTCACTGCTCCGTAGAGAGTCACATTGTCTTGACTGAGACTTGCCAAGTCGTGTGTGACATTCGGTCCTGTCACAGACATCAGCTCATTAAAATGAGGGTTCTGGTTACCTGTGGCATGTGAGACGATGATAGAGATGATCGTACTATTGGTGGCGGGAGGATAGTTGCAGAAAATGTCAAGCTTGGGGCTCACTCCTATCTCTACTTTCAATGGGTCAGCAGTAACCCGAAATGACTGGTCTGTGGATACAACAGGCACATAGTATTAGAAGTGTTTGGTCATTCTACTAGCCAAGTCCAATAAAATACATCAGGTAGTTTGTCATTTTGTTGGTTTATATGGCTACAGAAAATGTTAACTCTACATTATTGCTCTAGAAATCTAGAACACTGGCTCAGCGCAGCAATATGTGTACTTCTAGCAAGCATTGCTCTTTCTACCTTTACAATAGCAGACTTTTACAAGTATTCATCTTGACCTCGTAAGCTACACACTCTCTAACATTTATCCATGTTTTTAATGTTTTCTACAGTTTATAAATGGTTCATATGATTTAAAGAGTTAAGAAAAACATTGTCTGGCGGAAGTGTCCAAAGTTTCTGTATCCACCTGACCTAGATAATATGCCAAATTTAAATGGAAACATGTTGCTAACAATGTTATCCACTTCGATCTAGATCTACTAATTGAGGTGTGTTAGTCTTTATCCCTTTTTACAAAATACAGTTTGAGAACCAAACATAAGCACTAGAGCTCATTACTAAAAAATCAGATGTTACTTAATTTGATTCATTTAGATATTAGAAGAAAGAATTCTATCGAACGACTTTGGATATAGTTCAGGGGAATTCTGCTCCGTGGCCTTTTTTTTGTTGTTGTCTTGTTCGTCTGGAGAAATGAGATTTTGCTGCAATAGTGTCAAAGTCTGTTACTTTTTTTTGTGTTGGACTTAACAGAGTAAACCATTTCAAAAGGTCAAAGCAAAAAGAAATGAAACAAATAATTGTGTGAAATATAAGGTTCTATTCATTAGTCAAATATTTATTTTACAATTTAAAAAAAGTTTTTGTTGTTTCAACATTTTTTTAAGTGGAACGCAAAATTTCAATACGTCTGCCATCACCATGGCAACATGGTTTCTTGAAATACTCTAATTATAATAATTTTATGAGTTTACAAAAAAACAAATACAAAAATATCAAGTCTCATTCGGACAAATTACATTTTATTTAAATATTTTATCCTTCTACAATACATCTAGCCAAACATATCTAAGTTTTCTATAAACTTACGCGAGTTTTTGATCAACAGAAAGATGAGACAAAGTCTCAGTCCAAACATCGTCGTGGTTGAGGTCTAGAGAGAGGGGATCAATAAGTACAATTAGACAAAACTACACAGCATTTCATAGCAGGACAGAATGCAGACACTTTGCTTACATAATCAAATATTTGACACTTTTGCTTACATAATCAAATATTTGACACTTTTGCTTACATAATCAAATATTTGACACTTTTGCTTACATAATCAAATATTTCACACTTTTGCTTACATAATCAAATATTTGACACTTTTGCTTACATAATCAAATATTTGACACTTTTGCCTACATAATCAAATATTCGAAAATAAAACGATTCCTACTTAATGTAACTTACACTTGAGCTAAAAGAAAACAATAAACACTCCAAGTTTCTAGAGGTTGACTGGTTTCTCTTTCAATTTCTTTACAATTAGTTTTAATAAACACTGAAATCTTCTTCAAGTCTAGACATTCAAACACACACATTGACACTTAGCATCAATTTCACATTCTCTTAGTATGTCACCCATACAAACAAACACACACACACACACACACACACCAACTGGTCTTTTTAAATATCTTTTTCATCTTGGATAACTTCTCTTGTTTCAAGAGGCCGGAAGTGCACCAATCAACAGTGCAGTGAGTGTCGTCTTTAGGACATTTCAACTGATGTTTGATTAGATAGTCCTGAAATAAGTTGGACAAGCACTTCTCTTTGGCACGTTCTATAGCCTATAATACACACTATTTCAATGTCTCAGAAGATAGTCACAATACTTTTACTGCTAATTTATAATACACTATTGCAATGTCTCAGAAGATAGTCGCTATACTTATACGGTTAATTTATAATACACTATTGCAATGTTTCAGAAGATAGTCGCTATACTTATACGGCTAATTTATAATACACTATTGCAATGTTTCAGAAGATAGTCGCTATACTTATACGGCTAATTTATAATACACTATTGCAATGTTTCAGAAGATAGTCGCTATACTTATACGGTTAATTTATAATACACTATTGCAATGTCTCAGAAGATAGTCGCTATACTTATACGGCTAATTTATAATACACTATTGCAATGTCTCAGAAGATAGTCGCTATACTTATACTGCTAATTTATAATACACTATTGCAATGTCTCAGAAGATAGTCGCTATACTTATACTGCTAATTTATAATACACTATTGCAATGTCTCAGAAGATAGTCGCTATACTTATACTGCTAATTTATAATACACTATTGCAATGTTTCAGAAGATAGTCGCTATACTTATACGGCTAATTTATAATACACTATTGCAATGTTTCAGAAGATAGTCGCTATACTTATACGGCTAATTTATAATACACTATTGCAATGTTTCAGAAGATAGTCGCTATACTTATACGGTTAATTTATAATACACTATTGCAATGTTTCAGAAGATAGTCGCTATACTTATACGGCTAATTTATAATACACTATTGCAATGTCTCAGAAGATAGTCGCTATACTTATACTGCTAATTTATAATACACTATTGCAATGTCTCAGAAGATAGTCGCTATACTTATACTGCTAATTTATAATACACTATTGCAATGTCTCAGAAGATAGTCGCTATACTTATACTGCTAATTTATAATACACTATTGCAATGTCTCAGAAGATAGTCGCTATACTTATACTGCTAATTTATAATACACTATTGCAATGTCTCAGAAGATAGTCGCTATACTTATACTGCTAATTTATAATACACTATTGCAATGTCTCAGAAGATAGTCGCTATACTTATACTGCTAATTTATAATACACTATTGCAATGTCTCAGAAGATAGTCGCTATACTTATACTGCTAATTTATAATACACTATTGCAATGTCTCAGAAGATAGTCGCTATACTTATACTGCTAATTTATAATACACTATTGCAATGTCTCAGAAGATAGTCGCTATACTTATACGGCTAATTTATAATACACTATTGCAATGTCTCAGAAGATAGTCGTTATACTTATACTGCTAATTTATAATACACTATTGCAATGTCTCAGAAGATAGTCGCTATACTTATACTGCTAATTTATAATACACTATTGCAATGTCTCAGAAGATAGTCGCTATACTTATACTGCTAATTTATAATACACTATTGCAATGTCTCAGAAGATAGTCGCTATACTTATACGGCTAATTTATAATACACTATTGCAATGTCTCAGAAGATAGTCGCTATACTTATACTGCTAATTTATAATACACTATTGCAATGTCTCAGAAGATAGTCGCTATACTTATACTGCTAATTTATAATACACTATTGCAATGTCTCAGAAGATAGTCGCTATACTTATACTGCTAATTTATAATACACTATTGCAATGTCTCAGAAGATAGTCGCTATACTTATACGGCTAATTTATAATACACTATTGCAATGTCTCAGAAGATAGTCGTTATACTTATACTGCTAATTTATAATACACTATTGCAATGTCTCAGAAGATAGTCGCTATACTTATACTGCTAATTTATAATACACTATTGCAATGTCTCAGAAGATAGTCGCTATACTTATACTGCTAATTTATAATACACTATTGCAATGTCTCAGAAGATAGTCGCTATACTTATACGGCTAATTTATAATACACTATTGCAATGTCTCAGAAGATAGTCGCTATACTTATACGGCTAATTTATAATACACTATTGCAATGTCTCAGAAGATAGTCGCTATACTTATACGGCTAATTTATAATACACTATTGCAATGTCTCAGAAGATAGTCGCTATACTTATACTGCTAATTTATAATACACTATCGCAATGTCTCAGAAGATAGTCGCTATACTTATACTGCTAATTTATAATACACTATTGCAATGTCTCAGAAGATAGTCACTATACTTATACTGCTAATTTATCTATAACTAAAATGTTTGGAAATAGTTTATTCTTTTGTATTCTGATACTGGGAGCATGTCAATGTAATGCAGAGACTAAACAAAGTCCGGATTTCGTTTTGACAAACTTATTTTTATTGTTTTCTAAAACAAAATGCGGGTTAAAAAGCTGTTCCTTTTGAAGCGAGCAAATTTAGATAATTTCTTTTCGTTTTGACCTTAAGACACTTAATGAAGATAAACTAGGGTTGGAACCCAGGATAGTCAAGGTAACAGCTTCCTCACGCCTCTATTACATTACAGAGCCGTCACTAAGTTGTAGACAAATACACTTGTCAAGGGAGATAACAGTACATCACCTGTGTTAAGCTGTTTATTTTGTATTGCAGTTTACTTATTATTTTTCTGAGTGGGATATAGTATTGTACAACAGGAGCGCGAAGTATATTAGTGTTACTCTATCTACAATCTTCTTTCTTCAGTCCCTAGTGAGAATGTCTCTCAGATGTTTGTATCTTATGGTTTGTTGGTCTACGTTATATAACATAGGTAAGACATTTGAAAGAATGTTTACATTGCTAGACATAGATCTATTGATTTCACTTTAGATCTGGACTCATTCTCCCCTTCTGAATCGAGATCTGAACTACTAGAACATGAAAATAAAAAAAAATCTTTAAAAAAAAAATAAAGCGTAGTTGTATTCATTAGTTTATACTGTAAGCCTTCTATTTTGATGTCAAAGATCTTAAGATCACCTCTGACTGTATCGTCAAGTCTCTATCTCAAGCTTTCATTGTAGATTTTGTGTCCAGGTTTGGTTCATTGTTTGTTTGGCTCCTTGATCGTGTGTCACGCTCTTAGGACTGACGTCACAAAGTCCTGCAGCAAGTCTGGACTAGAACGTAATAATCTTCACGTCCGAAATTTGTCAAGCAAAAGATTTTGACATCATTGTATACTCAAACATTGAAATCTTGTCAGATAATTGTAACATAAGTTAACTCTAGACCCTTTCAGGTCTTTTATTTAGTGGATTACATTTATTAAAATGTCCAATTCAGCTATTTTATGGATACTTCCGACTTCTAATCATTGACTCAAGATTGATTTGCAAGAAACGAAAATATTTTATCCTAACATGTAGAGCAAGAAATAGTTCATTGTAGATCTGGCTATCTCTTGAATCACTTGATAGCTCCTATATAATACTACTTCATGCTTATAGCATGCTCAGAGCGCTGTGGTCCAATCTCATTTGTGGACCAGTGGGTAAGGGGGGGTCTCTGGGAGAATGTTTTTCCGTGCTGCCTTTAGGCGCTCAGTAAATACTACTCTGCTGAGTCGGTTGTCGAACCTCGAGCCCTTTTCATAGGTAGCTACGTCAAGCCAAGTTCAAGCGTACTTATCCTCTCGACCACGCTTCAGTATTTTTACATGTTTAAAATCTAATATTCAACTTGTGTGTGTTGTTACTTTGGTATTTTTACATGTTTAAAATCTAAGATTCAACTTGTGTGTGTTGTTACTTTGGTATTTTTACAAGTTTAAAATCTAAGATTCAACTTGTGTGTGTTGTTACTTTGGTATTTTTCAACGAAAACGTTGTTATAACTTAACCTATATTTTACGGGACTCATACATTAATGATAAATGTCATTTCTTTCACAGACGCCTTGCTACAGCTCTCTGTGAACCCACCAACTGTTGAAATGGGTCTAACGACAACAATAACTATAAACTGTTCACTGAATGTGCTCTCCGAGCCTGACATGTCCTCATTAGAGTCTATCAAGCTGTCCAGATCCAACGATACTACACCTCCAGTGTATACGACTCTATCTACCATTGACACTTTCTCCAATACTGCAACAAACAGTTCAGACAACGCAGCAAACGCATACGGCAAAATTGACACTAGCGGTGTGTCGTATTTGAGTCTGGTGTGGAACAAGCCAATAGAATTCCTGGGCGGAATTTTTAAATGTGAAGTGAGCAGTTTGGACCAATCAGGACGTCCGCGCAATGAAAATATGACATCTCGAGTCAATGTGGTCAGTGCTGGGGTCAACGAGCTCTTGGTCCGTGTCCAAAGCCTTAATCTAGTGATAGAAAACATGTCAACAGTGATAGGTAATGAGCTAGTTGAACAGTGATAGGTAATGAGCTAGTTGAACAGTGATAGGTAATGAGCTAGTTGAACAGTGATAGGTAATGAGCTAGTTGAACAGTGATAGGTAATGAGCTAATTGAACAGTGATAGGTAATGAGCTAGTTGAACAGTGATAGGTAATGAGCTAGTTGAACAGTGATAGGTAATGAGCTAGTTGAACAGTGATAGGTAATGAGCTAATTGAACAGTGATAGGTAATGAGCTAGTTGAACAGTGATAGGTAATGAGCTAGTTGAACAGTGATAGGTAATGAGCTAGTTGAACAGTGATAGGTAATGAGCTAGTTGAACAGTGATAGGTAATGAGCTAGTTGAACAGTGATAGGTAATGAGCTAGTTGAACAGTGATAGGTAATGAGCTAAATGAACAGTGATAGGTAATGAGCTAGTTAAACAGTGATAGGTAATGAGCTAGTTGAACAGTGATAGGTAATGAGCTAGTTGAACAGTGATAGGTAATGAGCTAGTTGAACAGTGATAGGTAATAAGCTAGTTCAACAGTGATAGGTAATGAGCTAGTTCAACAGTGATAGGTAATGAACTAGTTCAACAGTGATAGGTAATAAGCTAGTTCAACAGTGATAGGTAATGAGCTAGTTGAACAGTGATAGGTAATGAGCTAGTTCAACAGTGATAGGTATGAGCTAGTTCAACAGTGATAGGTAATGAGGTAGTTGAACAGTGATAGGTAATAAGCTAGTTCAACAATGATAGGTAATGAGCTAGTTGAAGTGTTTGCAGTGTTTGCTGTAACCAATCAAAGATCTACGTATCTGATATCTAATGAGTCTCTTATTAGCATATACTACCTAATCATTTTGTTTGACATTTTGTTTTCGGGGTCGAATTATTTAAACATGTATTGAGCAAGAAATGAATGTGACAGTTTAAAAGTAGAATACATCGATGTTAACATAGGATTTGATTTTTCAAAGCTCTCCTTGTTAACAATAGTAATACATTTCTTTTTGTACAACTCACTGCACATTTCCTGTCAAAGACAAAGGGCAAAATGATACGTCCGGCAACATTTTGTCTACTCCCTTTGGCCTCCTTCAGTCGCGAGGAGACTATGGATCATCTCATAAAAATAGATGAATGCCTGGGCATTAGCTGTGTTCGGAACTATGTCGCCCACACATCAGTTTCGCCCTCTCCACGCAGCTGATGTATCCAAAGGAAGGGGCAGTGCTGATACATTTTAGAGTCGTCGTCGCAGGTTCTTCCAGGGTGTAGCACTGGGTGCTGCAAACTGCCTTAGGGTCGCCAGCTCCTGATTTTTCCTCAGGGTTGACTCCCGAAGCCTTTCCCATGATTGGGTATAGCTGCAAGGCAACAGAGGTTTGAATTCAGAGTTATCCTTCTCCTCGGTGGGTAGCCAGCCATGGCTAACGAACCCCTCCTGTACGAAGCTTACTGGTTAAGGTGCCAGTTACTCGCCTTTGCCCCATTCTCCTGTTAGTGAGAACAGTTCCACTGGACTCAATATCTGCGCCACACGTGATGGCCAGGAGTTGGACTGGTTATTAGAAGCTTTTTAAGACGCATGCCATAAGAAAGCATTTTATAGGCAGTGGAGTGCTTGCATCCATTACCACTTCCGGCAATGACAACATTTTGTAAACTTTTAGATATATAGTTACAATAGAATTTTTATCTACAGAGCTGCGAATGTCCATGCTTAGCAAACATGTAAAATAAAAAAAAAAATATTTAAAAACAAAGCTTAAAAGGGGGAAAAAAACAAACAATTACTGACACATTTCAGTACTGCAAGATTTACCTCCTTTTATGTATAAAAAAATATAATTAATTAATTACCTTAAATTGATTCAAGAAGTGTCATCGACTATGTATAATTGTGCAAAGTGGAAGTGGGAATTTAACATGCACAAGATTTGTACCAAACAGACAATAGACCGAGTGGAGTGATGTAATAGATGCTTTGTGCAAAGATTATGCTTTACATACCACTTTACACTTGTACATTCGGTCTTCCATTTCTGTTGGGTTTTATTTCTGATTAGTTTAACATTTTTAAATTTTGAAGACAACATTGTTCATTCATATATTATTTCAATATTTCTTCAGACTCCTACACGAATAGACTTTTGCAGTCCAAGAAATCATTATTCCTAGAGTCATCTCCCTTTGAAGGTTCTCGTTATTATTTGTCTCGCCCTTTCCCGTCCCTAGTCTCGTACATAGCTCAAGCGACTTGCGAGATTTACGGCGGCACCTTGGCACAAGTGGACAGCCAGGAGGAGCTCGGCTTTATACAGGTCTTCCTGCAGGAATTCTTCAACTCGTTTTGGTTGGTTCTCATAGGCGGTACCGACGAGGGTCACGAAGATCTTTGGGTGTACCCAGAAAGCAACAGAAATGTCAGCTTTTTTGCTTGGGGCTCTTACCAGCCCAGCGGGGGAGAGAAAGAAAACTGTATAAGTTTAGATACGTTGGCTTACTGGAACATGAGTGACAGCCCTTGTTCGTTTACTGACTACTCAGCAAGGCCGAGATTCTTGTGTGAAATTCCTGAGAGCTAAATGTTGTCTTCTCTTAAATCGTCACAGTCTCTGCAGAATGAAGTGTATTATGTAAGAAGCTTATTGATGAGTTGCCTTATTTAGAATTATTTATACCTATAAGCTCTTTTTGAAAGATTCTATTAAAGTTTAATTAAAATTTTCTGCTAAGATCTCACCAAAACAATATATATGTATATATATATATCATGGGCGTAGCGGGGGGGGGCGTTACCCCGCCGAAAAGTGGGGCGTCGGAATTTAGTGACTAATTTTTTGCTTTTATTTTGTTTGTTTTAGGTGAAATTTTAATACTAAACAATCAATTGCCGCAGCACAGCCAAGGGGGTTTTGAGTTTAAAATCCCCTCTTCTATAAAACAAAAAAATGTAAACGACAATCCCAAATTCCAAGAGCACATCTAAGGAAGATTTTGATTTTAAACCCTTCTCCGACATTTACGATAAACAAGCCTCTTCAATATAAAGAAAAGGCAAATTACACACTCAACACTCTATGAACCATAGGGGTTTTGAGTTTAAACCCCCTTTCAGCTAGGTTTGAAGATAAAAAATACCTCTTCAATATAAAAAAAAGCAAATTACACACTCTAAAATCTATGAGCGTAGCCAAAAGGGTTTTGAGTTTAAACCCCAAGCCAGCGGGGTTTGAAGCTAAAAAATAACTCTTCAATATAAAAAAAAAACAAATTACGCACTCAAAATGCTTTGAGCAGAGCCAAGCCAATTGGGGTTTTGAGTTTAAATTTCCCTTCAGAGGAGTTTGATGCTAAAAAATACCTCTTCAATATAAAAAAGCAAATTACACACTAAATTTATTTGAGCGTAGCCAAGCCAATTGGGGGTTTTGAGTTGAAACCCCCCTCCTCCATGTGTTTTTTTTTAAAGTTTAAAACCCCTCAAGGTTGAAAACCTCTCTCTTCAATATTATTCTAAAGCAAACTAGAGTCACTAAATTCTATGACCGTAGCTAAATGCGGTTTTGAATTTAAAAAAACAACAATCCCACCTCAGAATTTTTTTAGTTTAACCCCCCCCCCCCCAAACAGATGATTTTGACGAATAAAACTTCCCTTTTCGATATAAATCTGAAGCAAAATAGTCATCTAATTAATTACAAGATCGTAGTCAAGAGAGGTTACACATTTCTACCAGTGGCTGGGCTCCATTAATAAAGTGCAATGAATAGTCATCTGCCGAAATTGAAAAACACTAAATGTGGCTCAACAAAGATGGCTAAAACAGATTTTAGGAGTCAGTTATAGAGATTGGGTCTCAAGGAAATCCTAAGCCAAACTGGGAGTCGACCCCTTAGTAAGGTTGTGACAGAGCGTCGCGATGGAGGTCCTCAGAGAAGGTGGGAAGAGGCTTCAGACATCGCAAGTGACAGATTTGTGTGGAAACAGCTTGCGAGCAAATGCTGGGGGAGCTCTCAGCGCTCCCCTGACCCCTTGCGGCAAGGGAGGGAAGTCTACAGTTTTCCCACTCCAGGATGAACTTATACTAGGGCACAATAAAACTCTTCCGAAAGATTGAAGGCCCAGAATGTAATAGAGATTAATTATGTACACACACACACACACACATACATATATATATTAATATATATATATGAAGTAGATTTGCACTTTAAATGACAGAATCTTTTTATAAAACTTATATCAACTCACTCTGTATGTCTGACTGTCTAGTAAAATATTTGTACACGTTATTTCCCCAACACCCAATCTTGGATCAAGCTGAAATTTTGCACCATTAATCAATAAAAAAAACAATCAGTTTATTAACTATAAGTAATTAGTTATGTTGTTTGGTATAGAACGAGGGAAAGAAATTTACTTAACTGATGTGGTGGTATTAATTGAATTAGTCCCCTTACCTTTATTCTTTGTAGAGAGAAATAGTTCGATAACAATAGTGAACTATAAAACCTTCTATTTTCATAAGCAGTCACAGTGGTTAGTGTGTTGGCTTGAACCTTCTAGTTCAAATTTAGGCTGTTTCACTTTTTTTTTCTTTTTAGAAATGCAATTTAAAAAAAGGGATTGAAATCTAAACGCATGAAATAGCGCTCAACAAAAACAATTGGTAAAATATTTCTAATCGCACAGATTTACTATTTAGTCTAGATGTACTACAAATTTATTACATGGATGATCCTAACTAATTTGGTATTGTTTCCACTAAAAAAATAAATAAACTAGAACAGACACAAGATAGAGCAGTGAGATTCATTACAAACGAATATATACATTTGATAAGAGTAACACCTTTAGTACAATAATATAAGTTTAGAGAGAGAGATAGAAGACTTCAAAATAAAGTAGCAAGTAGACATAAAACATTGAACCGAAATCTTCATATACAAAAACAAAAATCTAATAAAAAACACTCAGAAAGACGCAAAGATAAAGGCACGTTCCTTGTTCCATATTCTAGGACAAATTTGTACAAATACTCTTTCTTCCGTAATGCTATTAGAGCATGGAATGGGTTGCCTGAGAGTCTGAGACAGCCAGATAAAACAGTGGCTTGGAAGAGTTTAAGTCATTGATTAACATGCATGACTAGATTGACATAGCGACACGCGTACCACGAAATCTTTTTTGTTTTTAAAGTCTCGTCTGTATTTTAAATGAGGATAAGAATCGATACAACTACGCTAAATATAAGCTTTATTTTTTAAAACTATTCTTTGATTTAATCATTAACAAACATTCAACTTTTTGAAAGAAAAAACAAAACAGAATCGAAGTGAGAATACAAACTGTCGTTCATATTGAAACAATACCAAAAGTATTTTCTTTTTCAATACGTAGAATGCTATGACTTTAGTCTATTTTTAAATATGCATCCAATATTTCTTCTGTATTGAAAAAGTGACCATAGTAACGCCATAGTTGGCAGCTGTTTGGTGCTATACAAAAAAATATTTGTAGTACTATGACATCAGTGCATGAAAACTAGTTGATTAATAGATGGTTTTGTTTGTGTGTAAAGGGAAGCCACAATGTAATTCTTAAAATAATAAATGTGGTTATCTCCCTTTTGCTCGTTGCCCTTAAAAAAAATTGTCAATCGTGGTTGTTTACGTACCAGAAATACCCTCGAGAGCTGAAATCTGAGATATAACGTGAGAACCTTTTTATGTGTACTCACCAATGTACGTAGCCTGTGCTGCCTGTACATTGGAGAGAATATATCCCCCTTTCTATAGATGATGAGGAGGATGATTGCCGACAACAAAGATGAATGAAGAGAAGAGGCTACTTTCTTGAGGCTACACTTTTCAGGTGCTACCACATCTTGGGCCTCTCAGTCGTTATATTTTTTTTTATAACATTGCTTATTTTTAGTTAATACTTGTAATAAATTTGTATATATATATATATTTTATACAAATTTACATTTTTTTCATGAAAAACATCTGCCGATCGAGTTCCACAGAAAGCCTGCGAAGGAGCGAAGACCCGCGAATTATTTTTCTCATTAATATTTATTACAAACCCACGAAATGATGAAACGCAAAAAGAGTTGCGCAAACAGCGAAGCGCGAAGTGGCCAGAAAACACTGCAAGAGTTTGGTCAATGAATACAGCGTTGTTTAGATGAGATGACGTTTTGTTTCTGTACACTTCAAGCAGCAAACCTAGATGTATCAAAGGTTTAGCGACATTCCTGTTCTTACGAAATGTTTAACTACAGAGCTAAGCTTGTAAGTTAAATGAAGGTCGACCTACGGACATGGGGTCCGGTGAATGGCCCATCTCTTATCCATGGCCTTCTGAAGAGGCCATTCCGTTTGGTCAACTGTCTTAAGGGGATTTGTTGAGCTGAAGTACATGTGTGGGCGCTGAATGAAAACACATACATAACACTCAACAATGCTTATTCAATCTTTTTTTACAAAATGTCATAGTATATAAAATATATTCTTTTGACAAAACATGTATTCAAGTCACAACTTCATGGAGGAATCTCAAAACTGCTCTAACGATATCCCTACAAATTTAACAGTCGGTATATTTCTGAGAGAAGAATTACTAACACACAGGGAAAACTCTAGTTTGAAAGTTCTAAATTTTAAAAGTAAAAAATAAATAAATATATATATATATACTAACCAAACATTACCCGCGACATGAGGGCCTTAGTTGGGGGTATAACTAATATAGTAGCTTTGATTGAGACCTATGTCAAACATGGCGAATTTTCTCTTCGCATTTTAATTTGGCCACAAAAATAAATAAAGAGTATGAAAATAGGTTTACCCATTTAGCCAACGTATTCATAAGAGCAAATAGAAATGCTCTGAAAACGGGTTTACCCAATTTGTAAATATGTTTCGCTCTTTAACAGAAATGAATTTAGGTCTTTTATTTTATTTTTAGTGCCTTCCGGTCGTATGGTGACATTAAACATACATTACGGTCTCCGCTATGATCTAAGGAACATTTATGCCAACTTTCATCAAGAATGGTCAAACGGTTTTGATTTCTATTAGGGACATACATACATACGCCTTACTTTCTGTTTTATTTATTAGATTATATAACATGTGTCTGCAGTTTGGTAACAGTTTGTCGTCTGCAAACGTGAACAGTGTAACATTTTTTTTTACAAGTGTCGGAGAGAAGAGATAATTGATTATCATTTGCAGAAAAAATGAATGCTTTTTAAATATTGTTTTCAAATGTGTGCAAAAACCTCTCTTATAACTTTAAATGTTAACAATCGACCAACACTGACAACTGTGGAAACTAAATTTTCTCTATCAACTATATATATATATAATAACTTTATAAGCTCTATCAATCGTATTTATCAACAACATCAACTTTTCAACACTATCAATTCCATCTATCAACTTGTCAACACTATCAATTCCATCTATCAACTTGTCAACACTATCAATTCCATCTATCAACTTGTCAACACTATCAATCCCATCCATCAACTTGTCAACACTATCAATTCCATCCATCAACTTGTCAACACTATCAATTCCATCTATCTACTTGTCAACACTATCAATGCCATCTATCAACTTTTCAACACTATCAATTCCATCTATCAACTTGTCAACACTATCAATGCCATCTATCAACTTTGTCTTTCATTTCTCATAACACTGTCCCCTTGTTCTATTAACTTTATTCCATCTAGCGACACTATCAACTCATTTTCTATCAAAACTATCAAATTTGTTGATGATTTTATCAATTCTATTTTAATAAAGAGAGACCTTAAAAGGATGCTTTTTTGTCGTGTAGTCCTGTTAGCAGGTATACCAATAGTACCAAACCCCCATTGGTTTGATCTGATGCCCCATACCAACTGAATACTAAGAGTCCTAGGACTGACCATTTGAGAAGCGTTACTCTCGAACCCAACACATCTGTCTTTATGATGAGCACAACTTGATAAGGCCAAGAAAAGTTTCAAGATTGTAAATAGTAAGGAGAGAGCGCCACCTAGCGCCGTCGTCTGATGAAATACGAATTTACTGCTGAATGTTGGAATACAAATCCTGCTTCTATGACGTCATCGAATCTGCAGTTCGGTAACAGTATCTGCGTGACAGGTTTATGGGGTCCCAACGTGATTACGATCTGGGTACGTTAATGAAGACGTCTATCGACTAATACATATTGGAAATTGAAAAAGAAAATGTCGCGATATTAGTTGAATAAGTCTTTATACTAATACTAAACCAAAAGGTCGTGAGATACTGCAGTAAACCCAATAGAGACTGGTTTGATGAAAACAATACCGCAATTCAAGAACTGTTCAAGAAAAAGGACAAATACTATCGGTAGATCTAGATTTCAAGTAGACTCATTAGATATAATACATTCACTTACACTACACATTTCAAATCTATTAGTGTAAGAGTGAAGGGCAAATGAGCTTATTTAGTCAGAATTTGATGTTAGTATATTGAATATCTCCTAATCGACTCCTAAATAACTTTTTGCCGTCCCATTGGCATCATTGTTTATGACTCGCTATTGTCGAAACAAAAAGTAAATTAAAAACAAAAAAAAGGTTACAAAGACATTTTGTGTGGAAACACAAACTTAAAATCGTCGGCCCCCGAAGTGGTCCACCCAGAGTCTTCACCAGGATTCCAACACGGGACTTCCTGTTCCAAGTGCTTTACCCCTCGGCCACAGCATCTCCATATATTCATTTAGCGTACACTTATATTTTGATAAAATAATAATCATTAACCTTATCCATACATTCGAAATTAATAACTTTATGTATAATAAAGAGAAACAAAAAAAGGTTTATTCTTCTTACAAAATTAGATAAATTGGCAACACGAAAAAAATAATTCTTGATCTAGATTACTTTAGATTTTAGATAGTGAGCTAGCTACAGTTGTATACAAGTGACTTGACAAGAAATAATATCTCCATTGTCATTTGTCATACAATCAAGACCTAGATCTAGACCTAGTTCTAGATCTTAATCTAGATTCAAGATCTAAGTCTACGTCTAGATCTGGAACTAGATCTAAGTCTAAATCTAGAAATAGATCTAAGTAGTCAAATCCCTACTTCTATAAAACAAAAACAAAACAAAAAAAAAGAATGCAAATGACAATCCCCAAACTCCATTTTAAAACCCCCTTCTTCAATATAAGACTATCCATACATTAGTCACAAGATTGTTTGAGGGTAGCAAAGAGGGATTTGTATTTAAAACCCCCGCCAACGGGTTTAGAGCTATAAACCCCTTCTTCAATATAAAAAAGCAAATTACACACTAAAAATTCTATGAGCGTAGCCAAAGGGTTTTTGATTTTAAACCCCGCTGCAGTTGGATTTGAAGCTAAAAATACCTCTTCCATATAAAAAAAGCAAATAGCACACTCAAAAGTCTATGATCGTAGCCATAGGGGGCTTTGAGTTTAAACCCCCCTTCAGCGGGGTTTGAAGCTAAAAAAATATCTCTACAATATAAAAAAAAAAGCAAATTGTATACTCAAAATTCTATGAGCGTAGCCAAGCCAGGGGAGGGAGGGGTTGAGTTTAAATCTACTCCTCCAGAGACTTTGTTTTAAACCCATCCTGATGGTTTTGAGTTTGAATCCAATACAGAAAGTTTTGAAGTTGTAAACCTCTATCTTCAATTTTATTCTAAAGCAAACGACAGTATCAAATTATATGAGCCTGGCTAATGGGGTTTTATATTTTTAAAAAAACGAACTCCACAGATTTTTTAGTTTAAAACCCCTCAACAAATGATTTTGACGATAAAAACTTCCCTTTTCGATATAAAATCTAAAGCAAACTACAGTCACCTAATTCCAAGATCGTAGCCAAGAGAGGTTACAAATTTCTACCAGACTTTATGTGGCTCAACAATAATGGCTAAGACAGATAGGAGTCAGTTATAGATATCGGGTCTCAATCAAGGAAATCCTATACCGAACTGGGAGTCGACCCCTTAGTAAGGTTGTAACAGAGCGTCGCTTGAGGTTTGCTGGACATGTACTCCGACAAAATGAATTATGCATAATAAGAGTTGCGATGACATGGAGGCCATTACGAGGAAAGCGCAAACAGGGACATCCTAGTACAACTTGGCGCCACACTTTCATGAAGGTCCTCAGAGCAGGTGGCTACAGACATTGCCAGTGACAGATTTTTGTGGAAGCAGCTTGCCGCCCAATGCGCTGAACGACGCTGGATGATCTAAGTCAGGAAGAATAAAACATAAGGTTTTTAAAATAAAACTTTTTAATAGCAGGATAATGCACTGTAGATACCTCAGAATATGCATTTTGTTGGCATTTAATACCGGAAATACTGTGGGAGCTCACTGTTGGCAATGGCGGGGAGTCTACAATTTTTCCACTAACTCAATAAACGACTACCGAAAGAATGGTGGAGCAGAATGTAATAGAAATTTATTATGTATACACACTGTCACGTATTACGAATTGAATTCTAATTTTTAAAATGGCTTGCCTAGGGGAACGTGACAATAGAAAAGCAGTTGTGTCACTTATCTTAAGTCTGAATTTAATCAAAGACTTACAATGAATAACAAAAAAAAATGACACAAGAAATCGGAAGGTAAACTATCAACTTAATGTTTAATCAAATATAAAGTTACAAGAAAGAAACATAAACATTTACTCAATACAGACTTGATGTGTTGACCAAAACCCTTTTACAAAAATGGCATGTAAAAATGAGTTTGAAAATGTAATTACAAATACAAGCAAGCAAGGCCTTAAAAAAAATATTAACTTACACGATCAAGTGGTATACCACGCACGGGTCACGCAATGTCTCCGCTATTCTGTCCCACGGCTGTCTCCGTATGTCTGTCTGTCAACCTTACGCGGGCGGTCTTATATAATCTACCGCGCGTCGATATCTCGTAATTTCTAGAATAGAAAGTCACCAACACCCAGATCTAGAACGCTCTTCAAAGAGACAGAAAAAAAAAACACCCTCCTTTCAACCAGAGGTACACACACAGGTCAAGGACCGGTCACTGTCTGTGTGGCTTGACGAATAAAAAAGAAAAAAAAAACTTATTACACAAGGGCAGACAACCTCCCCGTCTCTCGGCCGCAACAGGTCAAAAAAAAAAAAAAAAACAATGCCTAGATACGTAACACCTCCCTCCTAAAAATAAAAAGTTTACATTTCCACGAAATGGAAATCTTTTTAGAACTACAAAAAATATTTACATTACAGAATGTATTTATCATGATATATATAAAAAAATTATATACATCAAAATACTTTTTACAATCTAGATAAGGCATCGGCGATAACATTTTCGCTGCCTTTTATGTGTTTAAGATCTAGGTTGTACTCTTGTAAAAATAAACTCCACCTGAGAAGTCGTTGGTTCTTGCCAGACATTTTGTGGATAAATGTAAGGGGATTGTGGTCAGTAAATACAACCAGTGGCCATCTGGACCCACTGATATAAAAATCAAAGTGTTGTATAGAAAGAATCAACCCAAGACATTCTTTTTCCACAGTAGAATAATTTCTTTGATGTCTATTAAATTTCTTGGAAAAGAAACAAATAGGATGCTCTACTTGGAAATTATCTTCTTGGTAAAGGACTGACCCAACACCTGTGTCACTGGCGTCAATAGCTAACCTAAAAGGTTTTCCGAAGTCAGGAGCCATCAAAATGGGGGAGCTAGATAATATCTGCTTAATTTGGTTAAAGGCTTTCTGACATTCATCCGTCCAAGTAAATCGGACGTTCTTTCTCAGGAGGTTTGTTAAAGGACTGGCAATGACAGAAAAATTTTCGCAAAATTTTCTATAATATCCAGACATTCCCAAAAATCTTCGGAGTTGTTTCCGATCAGCAGGGATAGGGAAAGCTTGGATAGCTTCTACTTTGGCCATTACAGGTTTCACCTGGCCTTGTCCTACAATATGGCCTAAGTATTGGATTGAAGCCTGGCAAAAATCACTCTTACTCAGGTTTACAGTAATTTTTGCATGTAACAGTTTAGTAAAAAGACAATGCAGTTGTTTACAATGGATAGAAAAATCTTGGCTAAAAATTACTACATCGTCTATGTATGCGTGGCAATTCTCCATGTCAGCAAGCAGGGCATTTATCATTCTCTGGAAAGTGGCAGGAGCATTCTTCATGCCAAATGGCATCACTTTGTATTGGTACAGACCATCAGGGGTGACAAAGGCGGAGATTTCCTTTGCCCTATCAGTCAGGGGAACCTGCCAATAACCTGAAAGTAGGTCTATTTTGGTGATGTACTTAGCGTCACCAATACGATCTATGAGATCGTCTATCCTAGGGATAGGAAACGAATCGGTCTTTGTTACAGCATTTACCTTACGGTAGTCTGTACAAAAACGATAAGTCTTGTCCTGTTTAGGTATCAAGACACATGGGGAGCTCCAACTACTGGAACTTGGTTCAATGAGGTCATTTTCAAGCATATACTTGATTTCTGACCTAAGTATGGCAAGTTTTTCAGGGTTAACCCTGTAAGGATGCTGCTTGACTGGAGTAGCCTCGCCAACATCTACATCATGCATTATAACATTAGTCTGTTTTGGTACATCAGAAAAAATGTCATTAAATTCATTAATGAGTTTCATGATAACTGGCCTTTCTGTCGAAGACAGATGAGACAGTTTTACATCCAAATTCTGTAATACAAAAGAATTAGGTATTTTGTATTGTCCAAATTTCTCCTTTACAATATCATCATCAATAGGAGAAACATGGCTATTTGAACAACTTTTGACTGTATTTAAAACACAATTACTCTTCTCTGAGTGATCTGGCCGAGATACATAAGGCTTCAGCATGTTTATATGACATAGCTGAGTCTTTTTCCTACGGTCAGGAGTTTTGATTGTGTAATTGAGGTCTTTAATTTTGGTCTCAATTTCATATGGACCAAAATATCTGGCTTGCAAGGGTTGACCTGGTATGGGCAAAAATACAAGCACCTTATCCCCGGGAGAAAATTCTCTAACACGGGCCTTTCTATCATACCAGCGTTTCATGCTGGATTGGGTGTTTTGTAAGTTATTTTTGGCCAGAACACAAGAATCATAAAGTCTAGTTTTAAACTTACTTAAATAGTCTAAAAGTCCTTCAGTGGCTGTTGGTGACAACAAAGTTTCTTTTATACATTTCAAGGGACCGCGCACCGAATGGCCAAAGACTAAGTCAAAAGGGCTGAATCCCAACGATTCCTGGACGGATTCACGGGTTGCAAACAGCAGCATGTGGATTCCTTCGTCCCAGTCTTTTTCGTGCTCAAAGCAATAGGTTCGGATCATGTTCTTGAGAGTCTGATGGAATCGCTCAAGAGCGCCTTGCGACTCGGCATGATACGCACTCGACATGCAGTGTTTGATGCCCAACTGAGTCATGACTTGCTTGAAAAGATTGGCCGTGAAATTCGTTCCTTGGTCCGATTGGATGGACTTTGGTAGACCAAATAGAGTAAAGAACTTGATTAAGGCCTTCACAATGTTTGATGCTTTTATGTTCCTTAGAGGAATAGCCTCAGGAAAACGAGTTGAAGCACACATAATGGTCAACAGGTATTGGTTGCCAGCTTTTGTCCTTGGGAGAGGACCAACACAGTCAATAAGTACTCTGCTGAAAGGTTCTTCAAAGGCTGGAATCGGCTTCAGAGGAGCAACAGGGATCTTTTGATTTGGCTTGCCAACCATCTGACAGGCATGACAGGATCGGCAGTACTGGATGACATCTTTCTTCAAACGTGGCCAGAAGAAGTGGGACATAATCTTGTGGTATGTCTTGTGGATGCCGAGATGACCTGACATTGGTGTGTCATGAGCCAGATTCATGATGTACGCTCGGTATCTTTCTGGTAACACGATTTGATGGCATATTCTCCATTCTTCTTCGTTGGATGCGTCTGGAGGTTTCCATTTCCTGAAGAGCATATCATCTTGGATGTAGTAGCACGTTGATGCTAGCTCTGCCTCTTGTGATGTCATTGCGGTTTCTCGGAGTTTGGCGAGCTCTGGATCCTTCTTTTGGTCCTCAATCAACTGTTTTCGAGTTGATGCCGGATTTTCAGAATTTGGCGTTGGTTCTTCTTCAAGAGAAGCAAAGAATGTGGTGCTCAAGTCCACATCATCTTGGTTACTGTTGGCTTTGATGACGTTCTCTTCTTGAGATGCTTTCAACCTCATTGCCCTTGTTACTGCACACGCTGGATATAACTCTAGGTCTTCCTCGGGTGTGGCAGATAAGTCGGGTGTTTGAGTGACGATGGGTTCGGCTATCACCTTTCCACCTGCTAAGTCATTGCCTAACAGCAATGAGATGCCTTCCAATGGTAATGTTGGTCGGACACCTACAACAACCGGTCCAGTAATAAGATTTGACTTTATGTCGATTAGATGTAGAGGCACATCTATACATCCAAGCTCTACGCCTCGTAACAGGATGCTCTTCCCAGTCGATGATGATTTAGACAAGGGCAAGATACCCTCTAAAAGTAATGATTGTGAGGCACCTGTGTCTCTCAAAATGGTGATAGGTCGTAGACTTGTAGAATCACCGGGTAGTGATACGAATCCTTCCGAAATGAAAGGCTTAAAATCCTCTAATAAAACATCAATTTTGGTTGATGCAGACTGGACTTGGGTCGAACTCTCGCTGGAGTCATTGACATCTCTAGGAGACGCAGTGGAAAAACTCTTTCTTGAGTCAGTAGAACATCTTTTGGATGTATTTGGAGAACTCTTGATGGAGTCATTAGAACATCGGGGTGATGTCTTATGGGAACTCTTGATAGAGTCATGGGAACATCGGGATGATGTATTATGGGAACTCTGGATAGAGTCATTGGAACATCGGGGTGATGTATTATGGGAACTCTGGATAGAGTCATTGGAACATCGGGGTGATGTATTATGGGAACTCTGGATAGAGTCATTGGAACATCGGTGTGATGTATTTGAAAAACTCTTGTTTGAGTCATTGGAACATCGGCTTGATGTATTTGAAAAACTCTTGTTTGAGTCATTGGAACATCGGCTTGATGTATTTGAAAAACTCTTGTTTGAGTCATTGGAACATCGTAAAGATGAATTTGAAGAACTCACTGTTGAGTCATTTGAACACCGTGGAGACATTTTCGGATAGTCTTGTACAGTCAATACATTTGAAACAGGTGGTGTCGAGGTATTCTTGATATGGCTTGATGATGAGGGAGTAAACCTCGACGACCACTGTACTGTGCAAGCGCTGACTTTTGAAGGAGCTTTTTCGTTTCTCTTCCTCAATTTCCAACAATCGTCAATTTTATGGCCTTCTCGTTTGCAGTAGGAACAAGTAGCTTTACTTGTAGTAGGTTTTCTGTCGTTTGTACTGCTGTTCTTGATGGAGTTGCTAGCAGTGGACTCAGGCTGTTTGACTTGTTTTGGCTTGACATCCGTCGTATACTTGGCAAATTGATGTGATATTATATAATCGTCTGCCAACACTGCAGCCTTGTGCACATCTTCCTCGCCACGATCAGCTATATGCGTACGGACGTCCAGCCGCACACAACTCTTGAACTCTTCCATCAGCATTAGGTTCTTGAATTTTGCAAAGTCGGTGCCGATTTCCCTGGAAGTGAGCCATTTCTCAAAGCGTCGCTCCTTTTCCCGCAGGAATTCTACATGGGTTTGGCCATCCGATTTGCGACAATCCCTGAACTGCTTTCGGTAAGCTTCCGGAACAAGTTCATATGCCTTAAGAATTAAGGCCTTAACAACATTATAATCTTTTTGTTGCTCAATGGTCAAAGAACAAAATACCTCTGCAGCTCTACCAGTCAAAACTGTTTGCAGCAAAGTGGGCCACAAAGTTTCAGGTACATTAAAATTTTTCACAGCAAGTTCAAATTGTGGAAAATAATTGTCAATTGTGGCTTCATTAAAGCGTGGAATTATTTTCAAAAATTTTGTTGCTTCAGCAGTATGACTGGCAGGGGAAGAATCTGGTCTTACATTAGCAGCTAACTCTAATTTTTTAAACTCTATTTGTAATTTCATTTCCATTTCTTTCTGCTCTCTAGCCGCTGCAAGCTCTAATTCTTTTTGTTTAATTTCTCTCTGCTCTCTAGCCGCTGCAAGCTCTAATTCTTTTTGTTTAATTTCTTGCTCTCTAGCCGCTGCAAGCTCTAATTCTTTTTGTTTAATTTCTTGCTCTCTAGCCGCTGCAAGCTCTAATTCTTTTTGTTTCCCCAAGATAATTTCCTTCTCTTTTAAAGCTAACTGGGCTTCTATTTCCATTTGTTTTAATTTTATCTGAAGTTCTAAATCTGATTTACCCTCATCGGGTCTAAGGGTTTCTAAAAGGTCTTCAGAAAACACTTCCTCGTCTACATAATGGATTACAATGTTATCTCTGATTTCTTGTTTAAGGGCATTTGATTTTATTTTTAACCCTAAATGTTTAGAAATAAGGACCAGTTCCTTCCTAGTAAAAGCATCAAGCTCTTCCACAGAGGGATTTGCAAGAAAAACCTGAATATTCATGACTAACTAACAACTATTACAAGCAAAAAAAAATGTATACAATGTAAATATACAGTACAAAATCAGTACAACAAAAAACCTTAAGAGAGTTTGGTCAATACTATTGATACTTTACTTCCGACTCTTTGAACAAAAAAAATTTTTTGTTAAAGTCAACTTCGCCTTTACAAAATTACTCAAGTAAGACGAAAATAGGTTCAGAAAAATATCCGGGACGAAAGCCCTCAAACTTCTTTTGTCACGTATTACGAATTGAATTCTAATTTTTAAAATGGCTTGCCTAGGGGAACGTGACAATAGAAAAGCAGTTGTGTCACTTATCTTAAGTCTGAATTTAATCAAAGACTTACAATGAATAACAAAAAAAAATGACACAAGAAATCGGAAGGTAAACTATCAACTTAATGTTTAATCAAATATAAAGTTACAAGAAAGAAACATAAACATTTACTCAATACAGACTTGATGTGTTGACCAAAACCCTTTTACAAAAATGGCATGTAAAAATGAGTTTGAAAATGTAATTACAAATACAAGCAAGCAAGGCCTTAAAAAAAATATTAACTTACACGATCAAGTGGTATACCACGCACGGGTCACGCAATGTCTCCGCTATTCTGTCCCACGGCTGTCTCCGTATGTCTGTCTGTCAACCTTACGCGGGCGGTCTTATATAATCTACCGCGCGTCGATATCTCGTAATTTCTAGAATAGAAAGTCACCAACACCCAGATCTAGAACGCTCTTCAAAGAGACAGAAAAAAAAACCACCCTCCTTTCAACCAGAGGTACACACACAGGTCAAGGACCGGTCACTGTCTGTGTGGCTTGACGAATAAAAAAGAAAAAAAAAACTTATTACACAAGGGCAGACAACCTCCCCGTCTCTCGACCGCAACAGGTCAAAAAAAAAAAAAAACAATGCCTAGATACGTAACAACACACACACGCACGCACACATACATACACACGCACACACCTATATATATGTTTTGCGGGGGGAGGAAGAAAAATTTCGAAACAAAAACTTGGCTACGCCCATGCTATATCTAGATCTAAGTCTATATCTAGATCTGAAATAGACTTTACACGTTTAATCTTAAAATTACTAGACCAAGGCCAATGTTATAATCTGGAATAGTAGGTCTTTTGTTACCGGGAAATGGTATACTTTGCTGTGTTTAAATTATTTATATATTTACAATATATATGTCGTCGGATGTCGTCGGATGAAATTGTGAATACGGGCGCCAACAACGGCAAAGACAGAAATTGTGCAGATGGCTTCGTGGGCAACAGGCTCCCTGCCTTCTGTGGCTTTCACCGATCGACCTCCACCTGAACGGTCAAACCTCCACTGCACTGTTTCTTTTTGGGATGAAAAACTCTAAGAAGGGGGCAATGTTATAACTCTGCCATGCGCACCGCTATCCAGGCTAGTGCAGAAGGTGCGCACTTCTAGAAACCAGACTAGGAAGGATGTTTACATTAGAAGAAGAACGATTTCCGCCGAAATGAAGAAGAGAGTGTGCTATAATGTATTTTTGATGTCCTGTGAATAAACATCCTTGTCTCGTTGAGTCGTCTCACTTAAGTTATTACAATATATATATATATATATATATATAATATATATATATATATATATATATATATATATATATATATATATATATATATATATATATATATATATATATATATATATATATATATATATATCTGGGCTCTATTTAGTCTTATTTAGACTGACAATTATATCAATAATGGGGATATGTCAAAACTGCGGGCTATAATAGTAGTTCTATTTTTTTTAATAATTAAAACGAAGTTCATATCAAAATTCTTTAAAACAAACAACATTTCAATCAGTATTCCATTCCATGAGTTAATTAATAAATGAAAATATATTTATAATGATCCGTTCACACTTTTTCCATTATGACCTTAGATGCATTTTTTTTAAAACCAATGCCCGAATCTATGAATGAAGCTAGAGTTATTAATGAAGAAGACTGTGACCTTTTTAAAAAACTTACCTTCCCTGAAGTTTTTCATTGAAACGTTGTGTATTTTTTTTTTAATCTGTTTGCATAGATAGTTTTAAGTATTAGATGGTTCACTTTCGGAAAAGAAAAAAGTAGCCGTTGCATCAGAACTTTGAATGATCTAAAATATCATGATGTCCGATTTTCATTTTCTCTTCTAGTTTCTGAGATCTAAGCGGGACGTTAAATGCATATACGGAGATGCTGTAGACCTACACCAAAAGGCCTACTATTCCTAATTATTAACATTGGCCTGGGTCTAGTAGTTTTAAGATTTAATATGTAAGTCAAACGAATTTTAGTCTAGATTCTATATCAAGATCTAGATCAAAACTTAGACTTTATTACATGCACCATGTTATTAATTTTGAATGTACTGATAAGGTTAATAATTATTATTTAAAAAATATAAGTGTACGCTAAATGAATACATGGAGATTCTGTGGCTTAGGGGTAAAGCATTTGGAACCGGAAGTCCCGTGTTCGAATTCTGATGAAGACTCTAGGTGGACCACTTCGGGGGCCGATTTAGAGTTTGTGTTTCCACACAAACTGTCGTTAAAACCTTGTTTCGTTTGGCTTTTTCTTCCAGACCTTAGCTTCAATGTTTTTACTGTCGATAGATTTGTATCACCGTCTACGCCCTCACAGTAGCCTACATCCACATATTGGAGCTGGGGGATGACCAGGTTTTCTTGGGCCCAATGCGAGTTGTCCAAAACGGATGACTTTCGGTTTACTTTCATTCCCTGTATTTCTTTGACATTGTCTAGAAATCATCAAATTAAATTTTATATTGAAACTAGCAGTACAGGCCGGCTAAGCCTGTTGATTTGTTCCCATGCTTTATAGTGATAATTATGGCCGACTCATGCCCCTTCTTTTTTTTTTTTTTTTGAATCGTAACAATTGCGCAACATTTTAACGATTAAACCAACATACTTTTTTAGCCTGTGAATAAGTGTATCTGTTGCAATAAAATTTTACGACCCGCTCTTTATTTCCTTTTCTGTCTGTCTGTCTATTTTTCTGTTTGTCTGTCTGTCTGTCTATCTCTCTCTTCACTCTCTGGAACCCCCATTTTATTTCTTTTAACCTGCACATCGTAAATTCTCTTACATAGATGTGAGCTTGCGCTCCTAGATCTAATTTAATTTATATTATTTACATAGGCCAGGGCTATGATGTTTGTTATTTAGTGTCCTTTTTAATTTTTATAGTGCAGTGCTGATTATTTTGTAGTTTCCGCTATTTATAACTTTCTGCTAGTTTTAGTCTTTTTCTGTTATTTGTGTTTTACTCGTAGAGGAAAAGTAGTTTTTAAAATAGTTAACTAGCCTTAGAGCTGTGGATGTTATTTTCTATTTTTTGTCCCAGGTTAGTTCTGCTTATTTTTGTCTTTGGCATTAGTGTTGGATTAGTTGTTATTATTTTATATCAGTTTATGTGCAGGTCTGTAGACGGTATAGAGCCCCCAGATGAGTTTAGAATAGAAATAACTTTTTATATTCCTTTTTGTATTTTTATAGGTTTAAATTTTAAGATTCTCTTTTTAATGCCGTTTAATTTGGTATATAATGTTTTGTAGTCCGTGTCTTTAGTAATTTGCTAGGTTTTATTGTTGTGTACGGCTAGGTACAAATTAGGGAAATAGGTAGTCCAGTTTAGTTTTAAATAATTAGTGTGACGTCATGCTCTCCGATACGTTCGCGCTGACCAGTTATAGCTGGCTCCGGGACCACGTTGAATTCTTTTTTGTCTTGACCAGTGGTCAGTGCGGACAGTGGTGTTTGTATAGTTAGTTTGTGTAGTGCTATTTCGGCTGGGACCGCCTGTAAGTTGTAAATTGTTTTTATTTTTTGCTTTCTTTAGTTAGATTTATATTGATTGTTTCTGCATCTGTTGCTATAGTCTAGATGCAGACTGATTAGTGTAGTGGCATCACTGGCTAGTTAATTAGCCATGATTGCCTCTGGTGGAGCCGGAAGCTCTGTAGACTTGGGTAGTGTCACCCAATTGCCCCAGTTTTAATGCTTTTGTTTTTTCTATACTATGTCTATGTGTAAATATTTCATTATTTTATGTTTCTTAAATATTTTTATCGTTAGGATAACCACTGCATTAAAGTTGGCATGTTGCCGATTTTAATTCTTAATGTAGAAGATGGCTGCGTTCTACTCAACGCTCCATGATGGCGGCTTTGTTAAGCCAAATCTAGATTTATGTTTATTATTATCTGGCCCAACATGTGTTGTGGCGTAAGCTTTTAAGTAGGTATCATAATAATAATAATTTATGGCTTTTTATTAGCAAACTGAAGGTAATAGTATTTACCTCATGCATTTAGGTATGTGTATGTGCTAGACTAGGTCTAGTTCATTATTATTTTGTTTTATTATCATAAATTATTATGAATAATTATGTTTTATGTATTTGTAATTGCAGGCTATAATTTCTGCCTAACTGTCTGCCACAGTTATTACTGTATTACTTCCTTACTGTATTACTGTATAGCTGTCTGCTGTAGTCCTCAGTTACAATAGTTTATTGCCTTGTAAGGTGTCTTGGTGGATTTTGGTGAATCGGGTTAACTAGTGGTTTTATTTGGGTTCTGTTTGTTGGATAGTGATTGTAGTTGTAGTAGTATAAATTAAGTAGAGTTGATTAGTCGTTTAGTCCTTTGTTTATCTAGTTGTTTACGTATATTTTCTTTTGTATATATATTTTTATTGATTTGTTTTTTTCTCGTGTAAATAAAGTGTATATAAGTTCATTTTAATCTTAGTTTGTTTTTTAGTTAGCTAGTTTAGTTTAGTTTAGTTTGATGGTGCTGTCTGGTTGCTTAGGCGACTCTAGCCCCTTGGTCGCAGACTGAAGTGCACAGATTGGGCCCACCCAGTAGAGCTACCACCTGCCTACTGTTATAAATGAATAAATGTTGAGCAGCAGATAACAAAAAGGCCTCACTCAGTAGCGCCACCCTGACCTGCTCACATAGACTTTTGACTTGATTTGGAAACACCTGCTCAATTATGCGCCCTGTGTTCGAATTCTGATGAAGACTCTAGGTGGACCACTTCGGGGGCCGAATTAGAGTTTGTGTTTCCACACAAACTGTCGTTGAAACCTTGTTTCGTTTAGCTTTTCTTCCAGACCTTAGCTTCAATGGTTTGACTTTTCTCCGGAATCTCAATTCAATCTATATTATATTTTGACCTTTTGGTTAGTTTAATTTTCTTTTTTTTTTTTGCAACCTTTAACCTTAATGCAAGCAATGTACAGTATCAGACTGCCCACCATCTTGTTCATTATTACTTTTCACTAGCTACTACTAGCCTGCAGGGACCCGAACATTGAGCCCTATGTGCCTATGTCGTTACTTTTTGTCTAGAAAAAAAGGAAAATGTAAAGAAAAGAAAGATTACATTCTTGTTGCGGTGCCCTGGTGGCCCAACGACTATCTTTACTAATTGAAGCCTATTACACACAAAAATAATTATTGAATTAAGTTGAATGTAAATGTTACTTTCAATATTAATACTATAAAATATATACAAAAGTTAAAGACCAGACTCTTAATCTTTTGAATGCATAGTTTTGAAAGCATGAGGCCAACTATCCAAAGTATAACAGTCTAGTTGAACCACGCACGACTGTCGAGTGGCGACTGGACAAAGCTAGCCGGGGCAAGCAGGGATTGTTAGAAGCATCCATTAATGGAATCACATTGGCCAAATGGAAGAGTCATGGACCGTGGCTCAGAAATCAGCTCTGCTCTACGTCACAACGCCGCTTTTCATTGGTCGCACGGCGCACGCCTCGTCTCCATGGAGATGCTTAGACGCCGAGCTGTTACCACCAGGGGATAAATATTTCAAAGAATATTGCTTGGGGTGGGGGTGGGGGAAGTGAGTACGGGGGATGTAGAGAGATGTTACAAAAAGGGGGGTGGAGGAAAGAGAGGGGGGATGAAAGAGAATTAACTTTGGTTGTGTATGACACACACTTATTTCTTAAAACCACTAGAGACAAATGGGGAAAAAATAACTACTAGGGGAGGGAAATGAGGGGTGGGGGTCATTGCTGTTGGAAAAAAAAATTCGCTTTGGGAAGGGGGAGAGACTTCACAAGAAACAAGGAACAAAAGTTTGTTGTGGGGGGGGGGTTCCGACCAAAGAGGTTTAATGTAGTATTTGAGTGTAGGAGGGAGGCGCAAGGAAGGGGCAAATGGGCTGGGAGCCACCACACCATCACGTGATTAAGGGGGTGTGGCGAAGTGAGGGCTATTTTGGCCGAACCGAGAGCTTTCCGTGGGAGGCCGAGTTAGTATATGAGGTCCAGGTCTTCAGTAGCATCCCCCAAGAGTTGCAGTGTACCTAGAGCATCAACGGCAGAGGTGTGACAGAGAACAGAACTCAACAAGGATAGACAACAGGGCAACAGTTTCAACTACACCAACAGGCAACTTTAAGGTAAAAGAAAACATTTCTGTTCTATTCAAAAGTAAAAGCGAAAATATTGTTTTTTTTTTATAAAGTGCAATATCAAATGTTTGATGTTTTGTTGTTATGTAGTGCTGTTCATTGGTGGAACGTCTCCATTCATTCTATTATAAAAAACACAAAAACATTTTTAAAAATTATAAAAAAACAACAACATTTCTTACATTTTATTTGGATACATCCATATTGTTTGACTGTACACAAATACACACACACGTAGACGAAAGCTTGAACCATACACACATAAACGTTTGTAAAAGAAATAGTCAAATTTTTAGTTAGCACGATGTTTTGATTGAATATTTTTCTTTATAACTTTTTTTTTTTTTATAACTTTCTGAATTTGAATTAATTTTAAACTAAAAGTTTGTTAGCTAATCAGACACATTAATTTTGATCAAGAAACAAGCGTGGAAGTAAAACATTGCGATGTTCTGTAAGATGTGAACGTAGAGAACAAACACAGAGAGTGTAGCCATCTTGTTTCTCGCTGACATCATTGTTAGTGGTCTAAGCCAGTGTTTCCCAAACTGTGTTCAGCATCGCTAGTGTTCCACAAAGTCTGAATAGGTGTTCCACAAACTACTGGAATAATTACTTAGTAGGCCACAACGTGAATAAATCTCTCTAAAAAAATAAGCAAAGTGTTCCGCTAAATACTCGGAACGTACGAAGTGTTCCGCTAAATACTTGGAACGTACGAAGTGTTCCGCTAAATACTCGGAACGTACGAAGTGTTCCGCTAAATACTCGGAACGTACGAAGTGTTCCGCTAAATACTCGGAACGTACGAAGAGTTCCGTTCAGGAAGAAGTTTGAGAGACACTGGTCTACTCCTTGATCGTCTGTAGTTAATAAAACAAAACTAGAGACGATCTACCAGTGAATAGTAGTTCGAGCATTTAAAAGTTACTAGTCTCTGACTGGAGGATCCCTATCACGTGGTCTCTTGGGCTATGTTTATTTGATTGGATGTCCACGTGACACTGTGATTGTTTTAATTGAGAGTTGATCTCGGGGAATGTTTCGAGTGAATGCTGTCAATGAACAATAAATTATCTTTGTTGACGTTTGGTTAGTACTTGTCAGTAGAGCTGCAGACATTCTTTCAACAGAGTATTGGGGAAAGAAATACTTTAGTTCATTGGAGAAAGAAACGCATTAGTTCATTGGGGTAAACAAACACATTAGTTCATTGGGGTAAACAAACACATTAGTTCATTGGGGTAAACAAACACATTAGTTCATAGGGAAAAATATTTTACTAAAACTCAAGTAATAGTAACACTAATTTCAGGAGATCGTCTTAATTCAAGACCCAATTACACGCAGATGTCAACAAAATGTCTTCAAAACCTCGTCTAATGAAATCACATACAATTTAGCAGACGACAATCAAAGCCAAGCGTTACTTGTAATATCTATGAAAGAAAAAGAAATACATAAAAAAAATGAGGGCAGACAAATAAATGGAAATATTTCTAAAGGAAATTGTTTCTTTCATTTTAATAATGCTCCAGGGTTGTCTTATATATATATATATATATATATATATATATATATATATATATATATATATATTTTGTTTCGCCCTGTCTGATTGCCGTGTCGATGCTGTTAGCACAGAATTGAAAGTGACTCCCCGTAGATCCGCCCCAGAAATAGAAGATGACGCTCGCTCCATAAGCCGGGAGGTGGTCGAGAGGTGGTCGAAGGCAGTGCAGTGTTTGCAATGATGTTTTCATCTAATTATATATGGATCGCTGTTGGTTTTAATAGAATCTTTGAATGGAGGGCTGGGAAATGATTGGAACATGGGTGGCCTCGATACCAGCATATCGTTTGCTCATTGTACGAGTTATGGAACTTGAAGATTTCCCCGGGATAAAAATGCACGAAAGCATGTGTTTCTAAATATAGCTCGGAGATAAAAACCTTAGAATCACTGGAAAAGGATAATCTATTGAGTTGGGCTTAAAGTAGTCTCTAGATTAGGAATGGGATTAGATCTAAAGATACAAAGAAATGTATGTAAATGAAAAAGAAAGTAGTAAACTCAAATGTATTGAGTTTGATGGTCTTCTTACTCTTTCTCTTATCTCTCTCCTTCTCTCTCTCTCTCCTTCTCTCTCTTTCTCTTTCTCTCTCTCTCTCACTCTCTCTCCTTATGTGCTAGGTAACAAATCCCCACTATTTATCCAAAAAGTGAAATGTTCGTGTTTCTTGAAACAAACTTAAATCTGTTTTCCCTATCACGTGATTTCAACATTTCAAATGTGATCTTTACCAGAATTCGTGTCATTACGTCTCAATGTACTGTATCATTTGGCCACCATACCCCCCCCCCTCAGTTTTCTTACCATAGCGACTCAGTTTCTAAATGATATCCTTGACACGTACAATAGATACAAAGGGTTGGTTTCTTTCGAATGTCAGAGTGTATAATGAATGTTTTAAAGAACTCAAAATTTCAGAGGTCGACTGGGAATGATCCTTTGATGTTGACACCAGTCTGACATCATACAGGTCACGTTCTCAAAGTGTGGGGCGGGTCGCACACGACATTGCATCATGGACTTCAGGCAAATCTGATCTAAAAACAAAATTTCCGTCGACTTAATCATTCCGCAGTTCATGGATCAGAGGCCATTCACACAATAGACACAAAAGTACAAATACTAATGTGTAATGTAGATAATATTACGAGAAATACGCTTAATAAAGATATCCTTATACTACTCAATTGTCAGTGACACTTCAGAGTATCGGCCCTTACCCCCACGTTACTTTTACAAAATTTCACCAGCCTTTTAGAATAGGAGGAATAATGAGCTGTAGAGGTCAGGAGAATGCGTTTCTGCAGTGAAGATCCCCTAGCTGTCAAGTGAAAGACACCAACGTGACGTTTCCCCCGAAGGTTGAGAAGCGCTGCTCTAATTGTAATAGAGACTTTTTGTTATTCTTTGATATGCGTTTATACATAGGGTTCAGATGTACTGAGCGTTAGGGATCACGGTTTGGACAAAAATCCCGCCCTCCAATATATAGTTCTGGATCCGCTAGTGCAAACGACTTTAATTAGCTTTCTCTGAATGTTTCACTTGAAATTAAAATTAAAACTATGTTTGCGTGAGACAAATGTTTTATTTCATTTGTCTTGTCAAGAGTGATGTTAGAACACCTGCTATTATAGTTTTAAATAGATTTCTTTTGTCCGTGCTCAGTTTAAAATTAATGAAAAAATATTTTTCTTGAATAATTAATTTTATTTACTATACTTTTGTAGCCCATTCATTTGCCTTTAAAATAAGATTAAATATATTAGATTATTTAATCAAATAAAAAAGTTTTGTTAGTTTTAGTAACTCTACCCCTCTTGAAAATTTAAGTTTATACCGGAAAACTCCATTTTTTCGATCAAAATAATTCGCACTGAAAGAGGAGAAATGTATATCACAAAGCTTCTTTCAACTCCCTCTGTCTGTCTGTTTGGTAAAAACTGTGTACACTTTATCTCTTGCATACCCATTCTCGGATCAAGTGGAAACTTCCACCAATTATTCATTGACATAGACAAAACATGAAACAAACAAAAAAGTAACCAATTAGACAATTACTTACTAGTAATTCATTATTTTATTTAATAGCAACAAAGGACACTATTATTTTAGTATTTACATATATTGCTAAATTTGTTGGGTTTAGTTCCCTTAAATAATTGTTAACGCTATTTCTCCGTTATGCATATCAAGTTTATACTTTAACCATTTTTTTATTGTACCTAACAAAACATAAGTCAATAAACAAAATACTCAATTAGTCAATTAAATATTTGTAATTAATTATTTTGTTTGATATTGAATAAGGAAATAACTTGTACATTATTGGTAGATATAGGAAGGAGCTCTTTCACTTTAGATTTGTTTGTTTTTAAAGGATTTTAATAATATTTTGCATTTTTTATTCGCACATATACATACAGGCGGCCACTGTGGGTCCGTTGTTTCGTAAGCAATGTAGGTCAAGGGGCAGATAATTTCCTAAACAACGTATATAAGGAATATTTCAACAGCATCGCTTTTCGTTTTTGATCCTATCACTAGAGTCTTATTAAAGAAGTATTTGTTACCAGTTTACCTTTGGTTTAAGAAAAAAAACACAGAGAACGTTAATGTATAGTAATCAGAAAAAACAGAAATGATAACTAAAAACTATAACCACACACCTATCTTAAAAAAAAAAGTAAAGTTCCCCTTTCAGACCTTGTGGTCTATGGGTCATAAGAGATGGAGGTAAACTGATTCTGTTGCCTACGGTTATATCTTACTGTATAAAAAATATACTAATGCTTGCTCTTACATACGTGGTCCTGCTTGTCCTCTTTCTGAATAGAGTCAGTGTAAACATTGCAGGATCTTTTTTTGGTGCATGTAGACATAACAATGGACAAATAGCTAATCACAAACAGAAACGATAAAAACAGACAGAAAACACAAAAATAGGAGCTGTGAAAACTAATGAAGGAAACCAATCCAGCCACACACCCTGCCTCACATACACAACTGTATACATATATTTCCTAAACATCTTCTAACATTAAGAGAAAGAAATACTTCAAATAAACTTCAGCCAGAGATTTTTATCACATTACATTTGTTAAGTCATGTTTAAATATTGAATGATCCATAGACCGGTCTAAGGAGGAGGGGGGGGGTAAGGGTTGATTGTTTGGCTGGTGACATTGTAAATGAAACGATTGAACAATTGAATACGTCAAGATCTGTGACGTCACAATGCGATGACGCAATAATTGACGTTTTTCGTTAAATAATCATTAAAGTTCATAATTAATCTGAACATTATTTAGTCTTAGAGACTCTATAAAATCAATAAAGAGTCAACGCAGTACGTGAACAAAATGTCCATTCACTTATTAGACTTATGTATGCAAGAGTCCAATCCAAACTTTTGGGAGCGACCATTTTAAATGAATTGTGTGTGTGTGTGTGAAAAAACAACTTTGCGCCCATCTCACCCCCTCCCTCACTTTACTCAAACCTTTTTTCTTTAATCCCGAGGAAATACCCCAATATCTTAACCAGACTTCATATCTGCCGGTAGGAGGTCAACCAATTGACCATCCAGTCTATAGTCTATATCCATTCAAATAAAGATATTCTCATCAATCAATGTTGACATTGCAATAGAGAATATTTCCTATTATTTTCATAGCAGAGAAAGAAGCAATCCTATGTGAGTTTGACTTAGATTAGATCTGATGTCCCAATGTCCGATGTATGAGGAAGAATCTTGTTTAGATCAAATAAATAACAGAATCTCTATGCACGAATTAAAATAGTTTTAATCATCAAGTACATTTCATGGAAAGATTGGACACACACTATATATATATATATATATTAGGGGTGCACCGGATAGTCCCTCCGGTTCCGGCTTCTGGCGAATATCCGGCATTTTTTACTATCCGGTGCTATCCGGCTCCGGTCGGATATCACTACCGGATAGTAAACCGGATAGTAAAAATACACCTATTTAATATGCATAGAGTGGACCTCGTTCCATTACTGTCTGTTATAGAATGTATTAATGTTTATATGAAAACAAAATAATGTGCTTAAAAATTGAGCCATTATAAATATGCACCAAACATCGTTTATTATAAAGACAAGGCATGTTAATAACTTAATATAAATAGAGATGAAACTTTACATCATAAATGCGCTTTACATACAGAGATGCAATGACTGGCACTTTTTTCAATTTGTCTTGACCTTTGAGTAAGTTAGTTAACATGTCTGTCTAGCTGTGCGGGTATATCTCCAGAGGTAGAGATGAACAACTCCCACCCCCTTTTATTTGTTTAGTCCATCACATTGAGTTTTTTATAGGCAGGTAACCACAAGTTAAATACGATGGACGTAGGTTTAATGTCAGCGTATAGACACTCTCTAGTGGTCACACCTTTCGAGGGAACTGAGTTTGTTTACTTAGTAGTTAATCTTTATTGGGGGGGGGGGCTGAACTACAAGAGCCACACCTCTAAGGTAACCAGGTATATTTCTAGATGAACAACTCCCTCCCCCTTTTATTTGTTTAGCCCATCACATTGAGTTCATTGATTGACAGGTGACCCCAAGTCAGATACGATGGACGTAAGCACTCTCAAGAGGTCACACGAGGGAACTAGGTTTGTTATTGGGGGGGGGGGACTAGACTTTACATTATAAATTCGTATTACATACGTAGCAGCGATGTCTGGTACACTGGCTTGTCTTGACCTTTGAGTGGTCTAGTAAACATGTCATATTCCTTAACTACGTCACGCTGATAATCTGTCTAGATGTGCGGGTATATCTCCAGAGGTAGAGATGAGCTACCCCCACCTCCTTTTGTTTGTTTAGTCCATAACATTGAGTTCACAAATAGGCAGCTGACCACATTAAGCCAGATGTCAACGTGTCGACACTGTCTAGAGGTCACATCTTATGAGGGAACTGAGTTTGTTTACTTGGATTAGAATTTGTATTAGAGGCGGGACTACAAGCCAAATCTCTATAAGGTTAATTTGGTATGAGTTAGTTTATTATGAGATAGGTTGTCAATCAAGGGTCTGGACCACAAACCACACCTTTTATACTATTGGACGGGTAATAAGTTTGTTTACTTTGAGTTAAGTCTCACGTATGAGTCAGGACTACAAGCCAAACAGACACTGACCAAGGGTATCTTTAAAGGGAGGGCTCAAGAGACTCAACACCCCCAACTTCTTATTTGTTTAATCCATGACAATGTATTGATAGAGAATATAGACATTGACCATTCTTAAGCCAGAATGGATTAACGCAAATTGTTAAGACATATTGAGACTGTCTAGAGGTCACTAGATGGTGACACTAAGTTTGTTTACTTGGAGAGAAATGTCATTTAGGCACACGTTCGTTGCACAATAAAATAAAACAAATAGGTGCATGTGTGCGTGTATGTATTTTTCCCTTTGTATTAAAACCTTTAGAAAGAAAACTAATTTCATTGTTTAATTCTATTGACTTAATATATAAAGGAAAACCTTACAGTTAAATTTAACATCGCAGAAAATAAATTGATCTAAAGCACCACAATTAGATCTAGCAAACAAAGAAAAAATATGCTGGAATGTTAAGAAACACTTGACCTCTGTAACTAAGGTACAGAGATAATTTATCTATATGCTTGACTGATCATGCCAATGTGTTATCTTTTTTCGCCTGCACACTAAACACTTGCGTATGCCCAAGGAAAAAAAACGCGTGAAGGTCAACACAATCATCTATACACACTACACTAGGACTACATGTGTAGGCTCACTACGTCTATCTGACCAGGTTGTTACGATCAATCGAACACAAAGTCTATTTATGTTTTTTTTTTTGGTAGGGAGGGTGTGGGTGATTTTGTTTCTTTTATAGTTGGTTTTCCCAATTCTCTTAGATCTATATAACAGTAGATCTAAACATTGATAACAATAATAGGCCTACAGACTACAATTAAATCTATGCTTCGCCACATTTAAAGCTCAGGCTATGAGTAGGTATAATAGATGTTCCTGCTGTTAATAAAATATTGTTTGCCGCAAATAGATTAATAAATATATGACCTACTACGCTTCAGATTCCAACTATTAACTAACAGCTATCAGTATTAAGCCCTTGAAGCCAGAACCAGAAGCAGTCTTTGGACTTAAAATTACAAGTCTGATGACCAGTTGTTGGTCAGAAATTATTGAACATTAGTAACTAGTTAAATATATACTAACATATTTTACATTGACCCTCCAACACAAAGCCTTTATAGTTGGTGGCCTCGTACATACACACAGACACGCTCATGCTACACAGATTAATTTATGTTTATAAATACTGTTAATCTTTAATAAATCAATCAGCAAAAGAGTTTAAAACAATAAGGTATATAAAAGGAAAAAAATAATACCAACAAATATAGGTATGTTATTTAACAGTTTCGTAAAATGCTCAGCAATACAAGCTATTTACAAAACACTTAGGTATTCGGCTCCGGCTCCGGCACCGGCCGAATATCAAATTTTACTATCCGGTCATATCCGGCTCCGGCCGGATATCAAAAAGTACTATCCGGTGCACCCCTAATATATATATAACACTATACATATTATAATACTGCTAATTCAATAATAAAGTCACAAATGTAAACTTGACCTAAAGCTTAACACTTATTGACCAATCAGACTGATCTATCAACCCTGTACAAAACTTGTCTCTAAATATAACAATTTGTCGAAGCGGAAATAATCTAAAAAATTTTTTTTATCTCCCTTTCATTCTCTGCTCTTCTATTTAGAGGGTTGAAAGCAAAGTGTGAATCAACTTCCTGTTTATTCTACTCTGTGGTAGTCTTGACAATTATATTTGTTTAGGATTTCCCAGGAAATATTCGCAAATATGATCAATGTCTCAATATTGCTTCCAAGTGTTCAATCTAGATCGAAATCTTACAAAAAAATGATCTGAGTGTGCTCTCACAGTCTTGATGACGTGGCTCGAATGAAACATTGCACAGATCAAGGGAAACAACAACAATATGTCATTTTTAACACTGTCTAAATTAATATCTAGATATCTAGATCTAGTTGGTTTTCTTTTTTAAATAAGCTAGATCTGGGGGGGGGGGGAAGATGTGTACATTAATCGTGTTCTTGTGTGGTATGCGCTTTCGGCTGTCATCTCGATGGACCCGGGTTCGAACTCTGCTTGCCGTTATCCCCCGCCTTCCTTTATGAAGTTTGGCCTAGAATGTAAACATCTTCATTTCTGAATGAGCATCGGGAAAATGTCACACAAAACAACCAGTGTGGAATACAACCAGTGTGGAATACAACCAGTTCAAAATACAACCAGTGCGGAATACAACCAGTGCAGAATACAACCAGTGCAGGATACAACCAGTGCAGAATACAACCAGTGTGGAATACAACCAGTGCGGAATATAACCAGTGTGGAATACAACCAGTGTGGAATACAACCAGTGCGGAATACAACCAGTGTGGAATACAACCAGTGTGGAATACAACCAGTGTGGAATACAACCAGTGTGGAGTACAACCAGTGTGGAATACAACCAGTGTGGAATACAACCAGTGCGGAATACAACCAGTGCAGAATACAACCAGTGCAGAATACAACCAGTGCAGAATACAACCGGTGCAGAATACAACCAGTGTGAAATACAACCAGTGCAGAATACAACCAGTGCGGAATACAACCAGTGTGGAATACAACCAGTGCAGAATACAACCAGTGCAGAATACAACCAGTGTGGAATACAACCAGTGCAGAATACAACCAGCGCAGAATACAACCAGTGCAGAATACAACCAGTGCAGAATACAACCAGTGCGGAATACAACCAGTGCAGAATACAACCAGTGCAGAATACAACCAGTGCAGAATACAACCAGTGTGAAATACAACCAGTGCGGAATACAACCAGTGTGGAATACAACCAGTGCAGAATACAACCAGTGCAGAATACAACCAGTGTGAAATACAACCAGTGTGGAATATAACCAGTGTGGAATACAACAAGTGCAGAATACAACCAGTGTGGAATACAACCAGTGTGGAATACAACCAGTGTGGAATACAACCAGTGTGGAATACAACCAGTGTGGAATACAACCAGTGCAGAATACAACCAGTGTGAAATACAACCAGTGTGGAATACAACCAGTGTGGAATACAACTAGTGTGGAATACAACCAGTGCAGAATACAACCAGTGCAGAATACAACCAGTGTGAAATACAACCAGTGTGAAATACAACCAGTGTGGAATACAACCAGTGCAGAATACAACCAGTGCAGAATACAACCAGTGCGGAATACAACCAGTGCAGAATACAACCAGTGCAGAATACAACGAGTGCGGGGAATACAACCATTGCGGAATACAACCAGTGCGGAATACAACCAGTGTGGAATATAACCAGTGTGGAATACAACAAGTGCAGAATACAACCAGTGTGGAATACAACCAGTGTGGAATACAACCAGTGTGGAATACAACTAGTGTGGAATACAACCAGTGCAGAATACAACCAGTGCAGAATACAACCAGTGTGAAATACAACCAGTGTGAAATACAACCAGTGCGGAATACAACCAGTGCGGAATACAACCAGTGCGGAATACAACCAGTGCAGAATACAACCAGTGCAGAATACAACCAGTGTGGAATACAACCAGTGTGGAATACAACCAGTGCAGAATACAACCAGTGTGAAATACAACCAGTGCGGAATACAACCAGTGTGGAATACAACCAGTGCAGAATACAACCAGTGTGAAATACAACCAGTGCGGAATACAACCAGTGTGAAATACAACCAGTGTGGAATACAACCAGTGCAGATTACAACCAGTGTGGAATACAACCAGTGTGGAATACAACCAGTGCAGAGTACAACCAGTGTAGAATACAACCAGTGCGGAATACAACCAGTGTGAAATACAACCAGTGCGGAATACAACCAGTGCAGAATACAACCAGTGCAGAATACAACCAGTGCAGAATACAACCAGTGTGAAATACAACCAGTGTGGAATACAACCAGTGTGGAATACAAGCAGTGCAGAATACAACCAGTGCAGAATACAACCAGTGCAGAATACAACCAGTGTGAAATACAACCAGTGCGGAATACAACCAGTGCTTAATACAACCAGTGCAGAATACAACCAGTGCAGAATACAACCAGTGCGGAATACAACCAGTGTGGAATACAACCAGTGTGGAATACAACCAGTGTGGAATACAACCAGTGTGGAATACAACCAGTGCGGAATACAACCAGTGTGGAATACAACCAGTGTGGAATACAACCAGTGTGGAATACAACCAGTGCCGAATACAACCAGTGTGGAATACAACCAGTGTGGAATACAGAATCTACGTATATATGATAACATAATATAAAGAAGAAAAATGAGATTCAGTGACTTTTCTAAAATAGGTTCAACTGTGGAGAACTGATTCATCTTTATTCGACCTGGAACGCTTCAGATCAGCAGCACTTTGACTAACAAATCATTTCGTCCACTGCTAATAACACTATTAAACGTTATCGACCACCATTATAGAAGAGCTCGAGACAAAGCATCAATGTAGAATGTCTACTGCAGGAAGCAACAATGTGTGAAGTCAAAACTTGGCCAAGAGAATCAAACAATAAGCTCAAACAGAAAAGACTGCATAATCAACTCAAGGCACTTTCGAAAGGGGAGAGTAATGCATATTGCTTAACGAGCATATCTTAATGATCTTTTTATGTCATAATTTTGTTGTTCGAAATAGAATCAATGAAGCGTAGGTTAAAGTGAAGGGGGGAGTCCGGAAGAAATAGAAAAATGTCTGAAGCTTCTGGAAATGTTCAAAACTTTTCTGTTGTTTTGTATTTGCCTTTTCTTACAAATTCTTGAAGTGTGTGCCTGCGTGCGTGTGTGTGTGTACACATATGATGTGCTTGCGTTCTACAAGAATAATGGTCATAACATGAGTGTTTGTAGATTAACCATCTTATTATTAATGGATCAGAGACTAAACGGCCAGGCTATTCTTCCTTAGCAACCATCCATTCTTTGTTCCCGTTGTGTTTCCCGCCAACAGGCGGCGGTCAGTGCTATGACCAGGAAAGAAAGGAAGCTTAAGTGGCGCTAAACATTACAAACAGGGGACATTACTCTTTCATGTTCTCGTCTTCTGCACTCTTTGACTCAAAAATACAATTCGAAGTTTATGACGTGGCCTTGACCTTCAGTACTGAGGCTTCCATTGATTTAATTTATCCATTGTTAAAGTTGTATCACGTTTTGAAAGATATATTGTTGCCTAGATCGCAGAGAAGCAAACTACTTATCACAACTTGTTGCCTAGATCGCAGAGAAGCAAACTACTTATCACAACTTGTTGCCTAGATCGCAGAGAAGCAAACTACTTATCACAACTTGTTGCCTAGATCGCAGAGAAGCAAACTACTTATCACAACTTGTTGCCTAGATCGCAGAGAAGCAAACTACTTATCACAACTTGTTGCCTAGATCGCAGAGAAGCAAACTACTTATCACAACTTGTTGCCTAGATCGCAGAGAAGCAAACTACTTATCACAACTTGTTGCCTAGATCGCAGAGAAGCAAACTACTTATCACAACTTGTTGCCTAGATCGCAGAGAAGCAAACTACTTATCACAACTTGTTGCCTAGATCGCAGAGAAGCAAACTACTTATCACAACTTGTTGCCTAGATCGCAGAGAAGCAAACTACTTATCACAACTTGTTGCCTAGATCGCAGAGAAGCAAACTACTTATCACAACTTGTTGCCTAGTTCGCAGAGAAGCAAACTACTTATCACAACTTGTTGCATAGATCGCAGAGAAGCAAACTACTTATCACAACTTGTTGCATAGATCGCAGAGAAGCAAACTACTTATCACAACTTGTTGCCTAGATCGCAGAGAAGCAAACTACTTATCACAACTTGTTGCCTAGATCGCAGAGAAGCAAACTACTTATCACAACTCAAGTTTTACCTTTACCTCTCCCTTAGTCTAGTGGATCGTTGGGGCACTATGCAAGACTCATCGACCGTCTTTCTCCATCCATTTCTCTCTCTCTTTTCTCTTAGTTTGAACCTCTTTCAATGGCAGGCCCGTCCATACTTTTATGTTGTCCTCCCATCTATTTCTCCGTCTGTCTCTTCTTCTTTTTCCTGGTACTGTTCACTGAAGTGTTGCGAGCACCTTGTAATATGGCCATAGATTTTAAGCTTTCGTTTTTTCTACGATAGTTAGCAGGACATCCTGGGGTCCAATGGCTGCAGTCACCTTGTCTCTGATCTCTTGGTTTGTGATGCGGTCTTTGAATGTAATACCTAGGATCCTTCTGTAGCATCTCAATTCCATTGCTAGGATCCTCCTCTCTAGCTCTGCAGTCAGCGTCCAAGACTCACAAGCATATAAAAATGTGGCCATGACCAGGGAGCGCATCAGTCTGATTTTGGTGCCGAGGGCCAAGCCCTTGTCTTTCCATATTATTTTAAGTTTTGAAAGGGCTGCTGTGGACTGTACTATTCGGTCCAGTAGTGCAGGTATCGTTTACAACTAAATACAAGAGTTTAAACAAGTGAAAAAAATATAGTTCCTAATGTCAAACTTCTTTGATAGATCTGCTGTATGTTTATCTTTAGATTTTTGTTTGCTTCGGATGACATTCATTCATCAATACGATATAATAGTAGTCAAATAAAAGTAAGGTTTTCCTATCGGACCTTGCAACCGGACAAAGATCTGTTTCTGTGGCCTACGGTTAACGAGGGTGTCAGGCGCCATAAAGATCCCGAAGTTGAAAATCCCAGGATTCGGTCCGGGACCGCTCCCCGCATCCCCCCCCCCCCGCTCTTTTCCCGTCAAAAAACAAATCATTAATAAAAAAAAACTCCGTTTCCTAGTTTGCCTAGACATTCTGTAGAATGACTATTTCTGCGTCAGGCAAGGTAAAAAAAAGTCTTATTTAGAAAGATATTTATAAAACAAATATAAATGAATGAAAAAATATACAAATAAACAACAGGATTTCTTAAGACTAAAAAATACCTTTTAGACCCATGTTTTTATATCCAATGCTAAGTGCTATTCTAATTTTTGAATAATCAACAAAAAAAATTGTAATCTACAAATTTTAAAATAATAATATAAATTTGTAATATTATAACTGTTTACACACAACAGCAAATTTAATCAAAGTAATTGATAAACAAATGCTGCTCTAATTTTGAAGTATATAGATCTATATAAGCAAAGAAAAGTCTACATATTCTATTTATTGCATTCTAAATTTTCCTTTGCTTGTATTAATTATCTTATGTTAAGAAAAAACTCTGTGAGACCCACTGAGGCTTACCAGGCACGTTGAAACCCATCAAAGGACAATAAAAGAGATCAAACCTGAATAAGGAGGACAGAAAAGACAAAGAAGGCAAAGTGAACGTGACAAACTAGACACGTAGTCAGGATTGAAGGACAAATGTAAGTCCTAGACTGTCCAATTGATTCTGTTTATAAGCACTTTTTTTTTCAATGGCGAAATATGTTTTAATATTTCAGACCAAAAAATGAATTGCGCTGAAGCCTTGTTTACCATGATCAATTAACTTCTTGTGTTTTCTGCGGTCATCACAACAAAACATGTCATCAGCTTTGTCAATATCTAGTCAAGTGATTCCTTCTTAGTAGTCGTATTGACCTTGATTGTATAATAGACCTATTGTCTTTCGCCTTTCATAGAACACAAATCGAAACATCTTTTGTATCAACTTTTTACCTGGTACAAATAAATTGCACAAAACATGCACACTTAGACAGGCGTAATTAAACACACTCCACACTTTCAAGAACAAGACTCAATTTGTTTGATAACTGGCGATTAGAAATATTATTCCAGGAAATTTATATTATTAATAAAATACTTTAAATCATCTTTTAAAGCTGTTGTAGTCATTCTATAAAATGCCTAGGCAAAATGGAGAAATCATTTCTCACTTCGGCTGGTCGTTTTGGGCTTTCGCACATTTGCTCATTCAAAAGTTTGACTGTACGTGAGATCCCACAATGATCATTCTCGTTTAAATTTCGACTCAACACTAGATTTAACAATTAGATTTAACAATTAGATTTAACAATTAGATTTAACAATTAGATTTAACAATTAGATTTAACAATTAGATTTAACAATTAGATTTAACAATTAGATTTAACAATTAGATTTAACAATTAGATTTAACAATTAGATTTAACAATTAGATTTAATAATTAGATTTAACAATTACATTTAACAATTACATTTAACAATTACATTTAACAATTAGATTTAACAATTAGATTTAACAATTACATTTAACAATTAGATTTAACAATTAGATTTAACAATTAGATTTAACAATTAGATTTAACAATTAGAAGAAACGTAGAGATGACGACCAAATAGTTCTTAAAATAAAACCGACAAGAAATAAAAGTATGAGACATATTTTATTGCGCGTTTTCTTGCTGATCTGCCGGTGCAAAATCTCGAATATATGGGACTCGTGTTGTATTTGCATTTTTAAAACTGCAAATCCATAATAATTTTTTATTTTTTATTTTGTGGTGTTTTTTGTTTTTTTTTTGGGGGGGGGGGTGAACAAACGAATTTACAGTTTCTTTAATGAGCATTGAAATGTTCAGTATTGGAAAAGGGACCATTTAAAAAATGAGAGAAAACAAATGGTCCTCTTGTCCAGTCTATGTCTATGGTCCAAACTAAAACAGGCCACCAAAACCTAGAAAAGTGAATGTGGAAGACTTAGACCAATTCATTTTTAAATCTGCGACTAGCTGGTACATTGGACCTAATGACATTGGACTCTAAGCCTCGTTCTCAGCTTTTTATCTCTTCTCTTGCCTCGGTACATTTCGTGGGCAAGAGTTATCTGTCCATTGTGCTATGGAACATTTTACAGATGACTGCTATTGATTCAGGAGGGCTGCACAGTGTTTTAGGCGGGAACTAGCAGACGTTTTGCAGAGTGTGCAGATGTTTCTGATCCTCCGTGATTAGATGACATGACAAGGAAAATACAAATAAAAACATGAACGTGACGTCCAGTTTGACAACACATAAACATAATATTGCGTCTTTACAAATAACATTTGTGGCAATGTCTACAAAAAGATACCATCATACCCGTGTAGCGAAACGCACTAATATCGAGTATGCACATAGCTTCTAAGACCCATTTCCTCGTCTGCCTGCATTATAAAACCCCACTCACACACACACACACACACACATACACACACACACACACAATACTCACACCAACTTTTAAATGAACAAGACTGGAAGGATTAGTCCTCACGCAGAACCTTGGCGAGAAACTCCGCTGCTAGGCGTAGCGCCTTACATTTGATAATCAGACTGATCTAAGGATAATCACTTACAATATTGTAGATCTACGGGAGAATTAGATTTAAGGACTAGTTTTAGATCTTTGTAGAAATAAACATAAATACTAATAAAAACTGAAACGAATGGAAAGGAATACAATTTTGTACGTTAGAGATTTAAATGTTGGCTTTGAAAAACATATTAGGTCGAAACTGCAAACACAAATATTGTTTGGTAAACTTAATCGCTGCGATTTCAATCTTGAAATGTCTTTGTTGTTCTAGACTTAAGTATTATAATAACAGGTTCGTATTTCTGTCGTCCTCAGGAAGTGGGAGAATTAGTGATGATCAGTCTTTAGGATGTTATATTATTATTTGTTTGACGTTATTATTGATGACTGAGCTAATCGTTCGATATATCTTTATGATGATGCTACATTTAAAAATAAATCATTTTTTATTCTTAAGCTGCTAAGACACTGAAAAATAAAGTCAATCACTCTATAAGAATTGTATACTGTATGGAAAGCCTCTTATTCTGCCAAATGTTTTTCCCGATTCGGGCAGGGCTTTTTTTTAAATAGCTTTTACCACTAGCAAGCCTAGCTGCCGAATGTTACTATCCCCCAGCAGTTTTAGTGACCCCCTTATGGAGAGCCACTATTGTTTTAGGGCTATCTGTCTGTCCGTTTGTCACATTGAGATTCCTATTTTACTATTGTCTGTATCGTGCTGTAGGTGCTTAAGCTACTTTTTGTTTTCTGAAAACGTATCCATTTATTTCTAAAATTATATCTACTAGTTCACATGCGTGTAAGCCATTTTGTTAAAGCAAGATAGACACGCAGTTCTATTTATTGAATAGCTTTTGAAGGCTCTCTATTATTCTCTACTCTGATGAGATCTCGAAGTGAACAAAGAATCTTATTACAAAAGTCTGTTCAATCTTGTATTTACTTTAACTCTTTCTCTCCTAATTGACGATATCATCGTTGATTTGATCTCATTAATTTAAATTAATTTTTATAAACTTTATTTTGTGTTTTAAAAAGAACATGCATCACCCTTTAATTCTATACCAAATAAAACATTTTCTGATAACAAACCACAAAGCTATTGAAGCTAGATCATAACAGGGGAGTGAAATAGTATTTAGCTAATTGAAGAATTCCGTCGAAACATGGAAAAATAATTACGGAATGAAGAGTTAAAGAGGCCGTTATTGTCAATCAGATTCATGTATGTATATGTGACATAATGTAAGAGTAAGACTGACACATAGGGGCCACCGTTGAGTTTGTGTAACATGAACTCTCTTGATCATCTTGCAACCTGCTTTAAGCGTGTAAATGTCTTATGTTGTAATATGATCAGTTTATCGTGTACTTTTTTTTAACCTGGCGCAACCCTGGGTCAACCTGACTTATCTAAAATAATTTCACCAGAATACTGAAACGATGTCAGTGGATTGAAGAAAAAAAATCTTTAATGAATTCATTGATATCGATGTCTATGTAGTATATAAACCATTTGTAGACCAATCTACGTTAGAGTTGAATCTTACTTTTTCTTTCCTTCCTCTCTCTCTTTTTCTTTCTATTTCTTCCACCCACTCCTCTCTCTCTCTCTCTCTCTCTCTCTCTCTCTCTCTCTCTCTCTCTCTCTGTCACGCCCCACTCCCTGTTCTACTTTTCAGACAAGACAAATTCCTTTGTAAAGGTCACTGGTGCAAATGTATTGATATTACATTTCATTCAAATCTCCATTGAGCCTCAACTAAACCTACTCAAAACCTACTCACCAAACCTGGCACGACCATACGGTCTCCTCGCTTCATTACATTCTCTGATCAAATCCTAGAGACTTCATTGCTGCTGGCCACTGGTCCGTAGATACAAATCAATGTCAATGATGTTAACATTTGAAATAAAATATTACTTGACCTTAGAGGGCACCTAAACTCTTTTTTTTTTCTCAGAAGATTGAAATAAGCATGACGGGAAGACAGGGGAAACAATTCCGTAATTTACATATTATAAATTAATACAATTTTCAATTGAAAAGTATTATCCAATAAGAAAATGAACATGTCAATATTCAAAGCTAATTCTTACTAACAAGATGAAATCAAGGGGGAATAAGTAATATTCAATCAATAGTTACTTTTGACTTTAGGTTCAATGGTCAACTCAACATTCCTATTTTAGATGACATTAAAAAATTTAAAGGAAAAAATTGTAGAACGAGGATTGAACCCACGATATTCGCGCTATTCCACCTACCTCCCACCTACACCTCCCACCTACCTCCCACCCTACCTCCCACCTACACCTCCCACCTACACCTCCCACCTACACCTCCCACCTACCTCCCACCTACCTCCCACCTACCTCCACCTACCTCCCACCTACACCTCCCACCTACACCTCCCACCTACCTCCCACCTACCTCCACCTACCTCCCACCTACCTCCCACCTACACCTCCCACCTACACCTCCCACCTACCTCCCACCTACCTCCACCTACCTCCCACCTACCTCCACCTACCTCCCACCTAAACCTCCCACCTACAACTTCAACCTACCTCCCACCCTACCTCCCACCTACCTCCACCTACCTCCCACCTACACCTCCCACCTACCTCCACCTACCTCCCACCTACCTCCACCTACCTCCCACCTACCTCCCACTACCTCCCACCTACCTCCACCTACCTCCCACCTACCTCCCACCTACTCTCCCACCTACCTCCACCTACCTCCCACCTACACCTCCCAGCTACCTCCACCTACCTCCCACCTACACCTCTCACCTACCTCCTACCTACCTCCCACCTACACCTCTCACCTACCTCCCACCTACCTCTCCCCTTCCATCGTCCACCCATGAAGAAAGTGTAACGTTAATACTAGGATTTAAAAAAAAAAAAATTACAAACTCATTTTGAATAATTGTGTGTCTATATTCGAGCAATGCTTGGCGGCCTGGTCGTGTGGTGTGTGCTAGGGACGTTGGTCTCGATGGTCACACTTTCGAATCCAGTCTCCCACCAACCCCCGCCAACCCCCGCCGTCCTGTGGAAGGTTTTGACCAGTAGTTATCTTCAAATCTGAAGGAACCTCCGAAATAAAACATTCAAACTATGACAAGTGGGGACTGTGGGGTGGCTGAAGAATGTATGCTATATGATAGAATAATATAGTAAAAACAAAAATGCTTATTATAAAATATTTTTTTTAATATAAATTATCGTCATAACATGAACCTTTACCCGCCCCACCTTCCAATATATTATTGACGAGATATCAGAAACTGGCATAACAAAAAATAAAACATATTCGTGTGAACCAAAGTCGTTTCCAGGTATCATTTTGTTTATTGGAAGTGAAGCATGCTGTTTGTCTGTGAACGTGAAAAGGGCTTAGTTGTTCAAAGTTCATGGTCAGTAATAAAAAGTTTAAGTTACAATATCGTATATATTTTCACCTCCATGTGGAGGATTTAGTGATGAGTCGGTAAGTTGAGTGAGTCAGTTGAATGAGTTGAGTGAATTGAATGAGTTGAGTGAGTTGAATGAGTTGAGTGAGTGAGTTGAATGAGTTGAGTGAGTGAGTTGAATGAGTTGAGTTGAGTGAGCAATAGATTTGTAGATGTTAAAATGACATAAAACTTTATATTAAAAATCTAACGTTGCGTCCATAAAGATGCCCAAGAAGTAGGATAAGCTTTTAATACTAGCCACCCCCATGGTCTTTGTACCAAAGTCTATCCACATCTCTCAGCACTGAGTCATTCCTCCCCTCTCATTATGTAATATTTGTGTCATTGTTAAAAGAGTTTTTGTTTGTTTGTTCTTTCAGATTTACTAGACGTTTAAAGAAAAACTTTAGCAAGACATTTCAAAGTGAATTCAAACTTACACACAGCAACAAAATGGAACTCACACTTTTGCAAGCAACAGTCACTCTGGCAGTACTTGTACTCATCGGAGGAGAGAAACAAGTAAGTCATATGGACACTAATTCTAAACATCGTGGTATGTCGCTAAAATGTCGTTATAGACATCGTGGTATGACACTAAAATGTCGTTATAGACATTCTGGCACCATCTGACTTCAGAAAATGTTTTTATCTTCCATGTATTTTGCATACCGCATCTATTTTGTTATGGAAGGCTCTAGTCCAATCTCAGTGTTGGATATATCGTGGAGGAGTGAGCCAACGTTTCCATATATAAATGCTATCGATTGAAACTTCTGAAAAGATGCTTGCCTAGATATGTATGCTTCTAAGACTTGTGATATCCTACTTGTTACTGTATATTGAACTTTTATAAAGTGGTTATCTTTCTTAACTTTTATAAAGTGGTTATCTTTCTTAACTTTTATAAAGTGGTTATCTTTCTTAGATTTTTGTTTTTCCTTTACATAAGTATTAAGAGATTTGGGCTATTTAATTTTAATCTGCAGGTTGTTTTTTTATACAACACTTCTATCAACTCACTCTGTCTGTCTGTCTGTTAAAAAGTTTGAACACGATATTTCTCTCACATTCGTTCCTGAATCAAGTTGAAATTCACACGATTGGCATAGTCAAGATGTGAATCAATAAAACAAAAAGTAACCAATAAGTCAATTAATTACTGGTTATTTATTATTTTGTTCGATACCAACAGGGGAAAGTAATCCTCCTTCAATATTCACAGATATGGCTATAGTTGTTGGGTTTCGTCCCTTTAAAAATACTTGTTAACGCTATTTCTCCCGCACGCATTCTCCGCTCAGGTTGATACTACAATTCTTTATTGTACCTAACAAGACATGAATAACAAAAATTGTCAATTAAGTATTGGTAATTAATTATTCTGTTGAAATTGAATTATGGAAATAACTTTTTAAAGGATTGTTATTTACTTGTTTATATTTATCCTCACCGCAACATTTATGTTCAGGACCAAATCGACCTGACTAATTGAAGCAATAAACTTGGCTAATTAAATTACTTTCTGTGAACTTTTTTTTTATAGAAAGTCAAATGCTTTGAAACAGTAGTGGTCGTGCTTGTTTCAAAACTCAAAGATCACAACCCGAAAATAGACAAAACTTTTGTTTTCGTCATTATATTTTCCTATCCATTTCTTTTCCACTTTTCAAGCAGCTCGCATTCAATCGTGTGCCTCGAGCTGCACAAGAAACCCTTCTCCCAGACCGATGTCTACCCCTCCAATAGTGCACAGACACAGTCAGCATGTAAAACGTGGGCCTAATATAGAGACAATAATACAAATTAAGACTGCTTAGCTGCATGATTTTAGTTCAGAAAAAAAAAAAGAATTTATTTCTATGTAGACTTTGCCTGCAATGCCTAGATAAGTAAAATGCTCAATGTAGAAGAGATCCCGCCCTAGTTGCTGCAGTCTCATGTAACAATGTTTAAATAAGGAGCCAGATTTTTTACAATTTATTCTCGAGGAAAAAAAAAGTAAATTAAACATTTAACAACTATCAAGAAATTCAATCTAAAGACATTTCGTTGAGCTGATGTGCTGCCAATTGTAAGAGTTTTCACTGTCTTCACGACCTATTAATATACATAGTTTAGCGTCTTGAATGAAATAAGTTGTCTGATTGTTTCTTCAGGAAGTTGGTATCTTTGAACTGCAATGACTTCATCGAAAGTGAAGAAAAAAAAAGAACCTGACGTTTTTAATTGGTCGATATCCATTTAGCAGACGTGAAAAAAACTGATAAACTGAATTGTTGTCACAGATTTTAATCGTCTGCCCAAGAGACGCATTAACTGGCAAGTTTCTTTCCCCATAGCAGTTTCTAATGACGTCATCAGCAGTGACACCGGTTCGTTTCGTTGCGGCCGTGTGCCAGATTTTTTGTTGAGACATTGTTGCCTGAAGATTTCTTTTTAGCGACATTCCTGACTGTATTGTGGCATTTTGGTTTTAATTTGTTTTCTGAAGAAGTTCAAGTATTTACTAAGTAGCAGGAAACAATGAGCTCTGTTTAAACAGCTAAACCTTGGTTTCCCTCGGGGTAAATGTCTAGTCAAGTGTCCGGTGAATGAAGCAGTTAAAGAAACATCGATCCCAGGGTTCCGATGCTGGTTCAGGGTTATCGAACAGTTCATGAGGCATCAACGCCTCCGAGAGCCTTTCCTATAGCGAGTAATCTCCCCGGAGCTATCCCACTACGTTTGACTCAAAGTTTGTTCACTAAAAAGAATAAAAACATTTTGGATGATTATCGATAATAGTGAAAGAATTACTACGTGACAAGTGAGGTACCTTTGCGTGTGTGTGTGTGTGTGCCCATGTCTGTGTGTGCCCATGTGTATGTGTGCCCTTGTGAGTTGATCTGTTTGTGTGCGTGTGTTTGTCAATGCCTGTAAGTGAATGAAGTTCTAACATTCATCTTTGTTTGGATTAGAGCTCGTTCTGTAACGAGGCTTTGTTTAGGTGTCATCCAATTATGACGTCCGCACGAAGAGCAATTAAATATTGAACTAGACCACAGATTTGTATTTCTAAGTTACCGTTCAATTTTTATTTCTTTTAAAAAGTAACGTCTATCTTAAAGTTTCTAAATGTGCGCATTCTCGTACCAATTTTGGGGCGTTCATCTCTGCTTTTAGGTTTGTAAACCTTTCTGGAGTTAATTCGACGAGATTTAGATACCAAGACAAAACAAAAAGTTCAAAAACACAAATAATAATAAACACAAAGAATAACAAACACAAAGAATAAGAAACACGAAGAATAACAAACACGAAGAATAACAAACACAAAGAATAACAAACACAAAGAATAACAAACACAAAGAATAACAAACACAAAGAATAACAAACACAAAGAATAACAAACACAAAGAATAACAAACACAAAGAATAACAAACACAAAGAATAACAAACACAGAGAATTACAAACACAGATTATTCATGTAGTGACTCATGATCAGCTAGACACGCAAGAATGTACTTTCGCAGTGTGTTGGGCCAAGTAGATATGAGTTTCCATTATACAATGTTGTTAGGTTTATCTGGGTATCAACTAGAAACACGATGCTATTTATTTATTACACATGTCTAACTATTCGTAGTTAAGATTTTTTTTTAAAACGAAACAACTTTTTTAAATTTACTTTTTCAACGTTTCCTTGAGAGGAGAAGGGGTGGCACAACTTTTTTGTTTTGTGTTTTGTAGAGAAATCTGAATAGAATTTTTAGAAATATTTTATGACAGCTACGATCAAATTTATTAGTAAAAACAAAATTTAGATCTTCAAAGATCAGTTTCAATCACTTTGACATTTGTAACAAACAAAAAAAGTACGAAACAATTGTTCGAGTTTTGTAAATCATAGGATGTAGAAGTACCAGCAGTACACATTGGCAACACCTGTTGATTTGTTCCCAGGCTTTACATTGTTTATTATGGCCGGAACACTCTTCTTTTGACTTGTACTAAACTGGCCACACTCTAACGATCGTACTAAAATTAGTGTATATCTGTTACTATGAAATTGTACGGCCCGCTCTCTTATCCCCCCCCCCCCTCTCTCTCTCTCTTCGCTTTCTGGAACACTAATTTTTTTTTTTTGACATGCACATCGTATTTTCTCAGACAAAGACTTTTAACTTGACTTGGAAACACCCGCATTTGAATGTAGCGAAATGACAATACATCTAGATTTATCTTATTAATGCTTTTAGGAATCGTTTTGTTGTTGTTGTTCTTGTTTCTCTCTCTCTCTCCCTCTCTCTCTTATCTCTCTCTCTCAAAAAAAAAAAGAAAAGAAAAGAAGACCTTTACATCATCTGCCCTATAGACCTCAAGTTCTGAAAGTGAACTTTTTTCTTAAAATTAAATTTGATTTACATCTTTTCACTTTGAACTCTACTTCAGCGGGAATCCCCGCACTCGACTCAAATGTGTTTTTGTATTTAGTACAGAGGTAAATGAATAAATAGACGCACATGAACATTATGTAGACATCTCGAGCTGGACTATTCACAAAATAATTTGATTGCTCCAAGTTTACTGGAAACACTTTTTGCAATAATAAAACACAGTAAATAAAAGAATGAGAAATTATAGACTATCCATCATATACCTTCATGAAGAATTGATTTTAAACAAACTATTTTTTTTTATCCAACTTGTTAGATTCAGTATAAAAAATACAATAAACTTGCATATATGTAACCCTGCGGGACCAAGTAAAACAAAGAACGTTTGGGCCACGAGGCCTTCATCAGCTGCAAAACAAACAAAAAAGACAAACAATTAACACAAAATAGGCTTAAGTGAACTTATCTGTCTGATGTTGTTCTCTTCAAATACCTTAGAATTCAGCCAATATATCATTAGACAGTCTGACGCTACAGTATTGTAATAGTTTGACATGACAGTATTGCTATCGACAGTCTGACACTACAATATTGTAATATCTTGACATGACAGTATTGCTATTGACAGTCTGACCATACAGTATTGCGATAGTTTGACAGCTGAATTAAATTATATTGAACAAATTATTAGAATTTTTTTTTCTACTTTTAAACATGTTCTTTTAGAAATGCTCCATTTTCACCAATGCACTATATTATCCTAAGAATACGCTTAGCTTTCTCTTGTGCTGCTTTCTGGGAGTGTATCTTGCTTTTATGTGAAAACTTAATTATACTCATACTAATTAGGACAGTGTCTATTCCTTTGTATATTCACGCATACTTGGTCTGTGTAACAAGCCAGAAAAGGAAACAACAGCAAATGATTATTAAAATCGAATTAGCCTATATGAAAATCATGTTGATTTTTAAAAGGAAGATCCATTTGATAACTAGCTAATTGGTATGATCAATCATTAGTTATTTTAGCGTCATCAAGTGATCAGACATTTACAACTCTTTATATATATTAGTGTCCCTGTCCAATGGCTACCAGCGATATTTATGGACAACTGAATAATACCTCGGAGGCTGGTGTTGGAGTAAGCAGGAAAGTGGAAACAACTGGCATTGATAGTTTCCTAGTTGGGATGTTTACGTTGAATAAATAATGGTGAGTTGCTTCCCTTAGTAGAGTGGGCGCTAAAAAGATTGACTGGGACCAACAACCAAAAATGTTTGTTAATCCTCAATGTTTGTGTTTATACTATTGACCTCGTGCTCATCTCTAAAGACAACCTTATTGATTCCGTTATATATCACAGCACACGGTACACTTAGTTATAGGTCTAGCGTGATGGATAACTTTATGGTCTAAACGGGTAACAGACTGAATATTCAGTTGTAGAGAAACATCTAATATGTAAAAATGACATCAATAGGCATTACTATTGTTAACAGTTACCTCTCTCTGTTTGGCGACGGAGACTTACATTATTGTGATGTTATTCTTTGTTATATCATTGTTGGGGACATCAATAATTGTCATATGTTCTGTAATATATATACAGAGGTTTTTTTTTGTGACGGTACAGCGTACCGGCACCTTTTTGAATGTGGGGAAAAAGTAATACTTTTCTTGTATTTTAACGTTTATTATTAATTTTTTTAGGCAATCCATCACTGATCACTGAGTACCGGCACCTAATCACTGAGTACCGGCACCTAATCACTGAGTACCGGCACATAGTTGGTTGTTTTTTTTTTTACAAAAAAAGCACTGTATTTTATAAATATTATATATATAATATATATACAGTGCTTTTTTTGTAATGATAATAAGTACTCAGTGATTAGGTGCCCGTGTATTTGTTATTTCATTGTTTGTTATTTAATTGATTTTTTAACCAATTTTTATATCACAGTTTGTTATATCTTGGCTGTTATAGCATTATACCTTATATTAATGCTATGATCACGGATGACTGCAGTTTCTTTCATCTTTTTAATAATATATAATTTGTAAAGAAAGCAATAAACAAAAAAGAGGTGGAAATTATTTTGCTTATTTAGAGTTTCTCTACTTTTAGTTTCCACGATGAGGGAACGTTTTCTTTTGAAATTGATTTACTTTAGAAACTTAGATTTTTTTTTGACTTCGGTATGAGACTTTTTGTCTGCTAATAATTTGATTTTATTAGGGAAAGGCAAAAAACAAAACGTTTGAACACTAATAAAATAATCTTTATTGTTCGTAAGGAAATTTGTCTTACAATTTGTGCATTACACCAAACAAAACATTAGAACTATAAAAAAACAAAAATGTACATTCACACCAGACTCATAATTTACATGTACAAAGTTTTATATCTGATTGTTTCTATTTAATGATTTGATTGCCAGGGGAGTTTTTTTTTTGCGTCTGTTTGTCTTTGCTGTCGGTGTCTTGTATGTCATGTGATGGTAAAATCACAAAATCCTGACACAAAAGATGATTTTTTATCTCTAGAATCGTTTTAGATTTTTTTTTTATAGATGTTTGCCTCAAACTGCTGCCGAAATGGAGTTGTTGTTTTTTTATAGATGTTTGCCTCAAACTGCTGCCCAAATGGAGTTGTTTTTTTTTTATAGATGTTTGCCTCAAACTGCTGCCCAAATGGAGTTGTTTTTTTTTTATAGATGTTTGCCTCAAATTGCTGCCCAAATGGAGTTGTTTTTTTTTTTATAGATGTTTGCCTCAAACTGCTGCCCAAATGGAGTTGTTTTTTTTTATAGATGTTTGCCTCAAACTGCTGCCCAAATGGAGTTGTTGTTTTTTTATAGATGTTTGCCTCAAACTGCTGCCCAAATGGAGTTGTTTTTTTTTTATAGATGTTTGCCTCAAACTGCTGCCCAAATGGAGTTTTTTTTTTGTGGCCAATGACTTTACCAGCAGCATTTAGGATTTTGTGAAGTTTATTTTTTTTTAATGTTCAGATTGCCATACCAGGCAGTGATATTGAAACTTTAAATATAGCAGATGAGAGCGTGATAAAACATAGCCAAGGCCTTTTCGCTAACATTAAACGAGGACAGTTTTCTCAGTAATCGTAATCTTTGCTGCCCTTTTTTGCTGATAAGATCAGTATTTGCAGTAAAATTTAGTTTATTTCTAGGATACTACCAAAAGTTTGCACTATTTTGATAGTCTCTCGAACTACAGACATTTACGCAAATCCCTGCGAAAATTGATTATCATTTGCTTAAGGTTATAGAAGATTTGCAACAGATTCAAAAGTTTGATGGGTTTAAGTTATTTTCTCAAAAAAAAAGTTCATAAATTTAGTTTTGTATTAATTAGACTCAAAGCTAATTGTATTTATTTTTCAAACACTCGGGTGGATTTTACCAGTATCATGTGCTTCTAAAACATCTTACCAACAGCATGGGGTGAATGGATAAAGTTGAATGTCAGGGGAGGTAATGCAGAGCGATATTCAAAACTCTAAAGGAAGGCAACGAGGAAGATAATGAGGAGTTATATTTAACAGAAAACTTTGGAAAGACATTTATTTGTTTTGGCCGGTAAATAAATTGAAAGACCCAAGAAAAGTTAACCCACACAGATTGTAAGTCTCAAGGGAAAGGAAAGAGTTATCGAACCTGTTATATGTCGCCCGATTTCACAGTCTGCTTAACGCTGGCTTGACCATCAGCAGAATTCTTATGCCAGTGGACATTGGATGACCACGACGTAAAACGATCAGGCTCCTTCCTCGTGCCATTTCAACCAGTCGTTTGGTTTGATGTTCTAGAATGGTCTGCAAAGGTCAAAAATAGCAAAGATCTGAAAGTCTAGGACTGACAATGTGTATCTCGTAAAGACACAAGAAGAGC